>JAGXCT010035852.1:0-37171 GCA_022495035.1 Philopotamus ludificatus | reverse complement strand
GACTGCAAAAGTTTCTTTCAAAAGTCCTTTTTCGAGGGTAACTTCGTTATTATTGATGGTGGTTGGCGCAATCATGGTTTCGTAGATTATAAGGAGCTGTGAGGAGCCAGGCCGTTGAAAACTCGGCTCCCGGGCTCATGGCTGGCGATCTGAACAGTATTTGAGCATAGATAACCGGGTGGACAGGTTACAGTCCTGGCATCAGGGTTGGGACAAACGTGTCTCTCCTGGAGATCGCGTAGTGTCTTCAGGTGGCTAAGTATGTACGTATTATGACGTTTCAGAGGCAAACCAAAAAAGGTTATTTGAAGAAAAAAAAATTTAAACTCCAAAAACAAAAAGATTGGACCCTCGATTACTCCTCGACTTAAGCTCAACCCCTTAATTTTTAATCAACGTCATGATGAATTGGTGTGAGTGATTATAATCTAATCTTGAATTGGAATCACTCACACTAAAGTTTTATTCTCACGCCAGTGGTTCTAAAAAAGACTAACTTAACCCTTTGCGGTTCTTAAAAAATATATACATTACTGAAATTGTGTTCAGCATTATCAGAAAAAAAATCCTTTGGCTAATTTACATTTCTATATCTGATTAAATAATACTTATTTATCTTATTAGTCGTGATAGTCATTTTTTTATTAATAATTATTTTGTAAGGTTTTTAAACAGATTTTAACTTTTAACAATGAAACCCTGATTTTACGTTTTTGAAAGGACTGATAATAAAAATATAAAAATAGGGAAAACGTAAAATCGGGTTCAGAAATAGCGTACCAAAATAAAACGGCATTGTTAAAATTGAACGCAAATAGCGGGAAAGTGTGAGTTCCAAGCACGTAAAAATGGGGTTTTCGCCGTATTTATAAAATGTTGAGTTAAAAACGACATAGAATCATAAAAATAATCGCTGTCGAGACAGTCTCAAGAGCTATTGACAAAGAGTGATTTAAGAAGAACTCCATTTTTAAAAAAACCCTCGATTTACACGAATTTTTTTGCGCTATTTTAAAAATCGCACAAAAAAAACAATTCAATTTTTACCAAAATTTAAGGGAATAGTAAAAGAAAATTTATATACACCTGATATTTAATGCCAAGGAAGTTGTAAAATAATGGGTATTTCGGTTTTCGGTTGAGTTCCGGTTCGAAGCCTTAGTATAAACATGGAATATATTCCTGTACATTGGTAACAAGAAAACTTGGATGACAACTTCTATTATTTTTATAATAATAATAAATTAAATTAACCAGTGTTATGGCTTTTAGGTAACATACTTATTATTTCGATAATGCAAGTTAACTGCGACTGATCTAAGTTAGGAGTAGGAATTCAGGGAATTCTTTATAACACTCGCCAGGGGGTATTTAAGAGGAAGACACTCATTACCTCCGTATGTTTTAAAAAAATATGTATGAAGGTAGTTTAGCGCGTTCGAAATATTGTAATGCCATCTATTCTGCGTCGAATAAATAATAATAAATCAAATAATAAAAAAATTAACCAGTGTCGTGGTTTGACACTGGGGGATATTTTAGTGCGAGAGACTAATTCCCCTTGCATCTTTAGAATCGTTATCGAATCTTTACATGGGCGAATGGCGCTTTGGAATCTTTATATTATACCATCCATCCATCGTAGTCAAATAAATAAATATTCTGTGAATAACATGGTTTTTTTAACGCATCCCTACATTCTGTAAGAGTTTTAAATCTTCTTTAGCGCGGTTTTCAATTACTCGGTTTTTTCATGGAATGTATCTACCGCGCAAGTAGAGGGTGTACAGCTTTTTATTTGTTCTTCACAAAAATAATAGCTGAGCACACCAAAGCACTTAGGACTTATAGAGCTCTTAAAAAATTATATTCCACACATTTTTTTGGTCATACCTTGTAGGTACAATATTTGAATTTTGAACAAAACCTCAAACATTTTTGTTATAATCAATAAATACGATACTCTGTAGATTGAAACGTTTTCTTATGCCGAGTATGAATAAAAAAATATACTCATCACTTTATAATCTGAAATGGGACCAAACGAGCTTTTGAATGTATTTTTTTTTTTGGCTTGTGAACGTTTCATGAAAGGAAGCCACCATGTAAATGAAAGAACTTTCATACATTGGACTTTTCTCTTGTGAAATGCATATTTTTCCGCTATGAAAAGACGAGGAGATGAAAGAAAGTGGATGCTACGTAATATGCCCCCGTTTTATGCGCTCATTTATGTTTCGACTCTTAAATAATAAATGGAAATGCAGAAAATAATTATTTTTATGCGCAATAACGCAACCGATACCACAATCAATGCCGATGCCGTATATATCGATTTACACGAAATAATTATTACGTCGAATTACTTATTTAAAAAAACATCGCTGCAAGTATTAAATTTCATTATCCGCGATGTTTTTATTTGTTATCCGAGGAGTTTGGATCACTTTCGTTCTTTTTCTCCACCGTCAATGTATCAAACGAAGCTCGTAAATTTGTATGTCACGACAAAAAGCGATTTCGTCGGCGAAAATAAAGCAAGACGGAAACAAAACGGAAATAAGAAAACCTCGAGCCGACATACGACTCTCGTCCATTGAGCAATAAACCGAAATAATACCGCAAATATGATTATTTATCAAAAATAAAATAATAAATCGCAAATTATTTACATTTACGAACGATATACAGTGAAATCCCCTTTTACGTGCCCGGAATTCACGTTTTCCCGCTATTTGCGTTCAATTTTTACAATTTTATTTTAGTACAAAGAGTTTTCGAAAAATTGGAATCGTTAAGGAACAAGAAGATAAAATAGAGGATACTAGCGATGAGAACCTCGGAGGAGCCTGGTCAAAAACAATAGCTACAGTTTTTTACGCCAAATACACCCGTTTGCAAATCAAATGCATCCTTTTGCAAATCAAATACAACTTTTTACAAATCAAATGCACCCTTTTGCAAATCAAATGCACGCTTTTAAAAATTGATATATTATTTTTATATATTATTATTTTTGAGGACAAAGCTTATATGAGGAAATATAATCTTAATACTAGACAATGCACCAGGACAACCGATTTAAAACATCTTATTGTTGAAATATTATTTTTACCACCAAACACTACGTCTATAATCCAGCCTTTGGACCAAGGGATAATTTCAACATTTAAAGCGTATTTGACTAGGGGCCCAATTGAACTTTGATAACTACTCAACAAAATAGTGCAAAAATAGGTACATGTTGGTGTACACATATCCTTGTGTGCATAAATAAAGCCAGTATACTCTGGGAAGGAAAACCCTAATCTGTTGACCAATAATAGGGTCTAGTCTCGATACTTCTCTTACCTCTTCCTTCATTCTAGCGGACTCTCCGTCTGAGGTCTCTTCTCTAATGATGAAAGGAATTGCGCGACAGGGCTTAATAATCACTTGCGACCAGCTACTTCTGAGACTACTTTGGGCAGAGATGTGCATATGCATGCCCGTATATTCATATAGGTGTGTGTATCGTTCCGCTACTTGTCACCTCGTGACTCAAGTTATAAGCTACATAACGCCTTAGAGAAGATAACAAACGAATATCGAGACAAACCTCCTCCTACTTGCCTAGACACAGTCGAGAGGGTAAAATCCGATACCAACATGGTAGAAGATGTACGTCCAATGCCAGCAATGGCCAAGAGAGGGAAACTCTTTACAAAAAACCGCATACCAAGACGGCTCAGGTCCCCGCGGTATGGACATGAAAAGGGAGCCTTCACGTCACGTGTGAGACTCAGGTTCCTTTGGCCTCAACTACTATGAGAGTTTGGTAAGGCCCATTCCCTCAGCGAGCGAGAGCCTTGTGGCTGGCAAATGAAGTTAAATACCAAAGACACCACATTTGTCGTGGTGTTGGTGGAGAAGGATTTAATGATATGGATATTCAAGATATCGAAGAAATATTGGAGGATCGTACGTTGAATGAAGAAGAATTAGTCGAAATGTTGGATGAACCTACGATAATTAATGCCTTGGAAAGCAGTTGCAGCGAAGTAGATACGGTTTTACATTAAATACAATAAATGACGGCTTGGGATTGGCTGATAAATTAGAACATTTTTTTATATAAAATGATCATATAATGTAAAGAAGTTGGAAGTTCAAGAGGGAATTACAACAGATCTTGGCCCCTTATAACGATATACGTAAAGATTTATACGCTAAAAGCAGACTGCTTATTACATAATTTTTAAAGACTAAATCCAAAAAGTCCTTTGACGAAGAAAACTCACAACCGATCTCGAAAAAGAGTCGAACATATGGGGTTGTAAGTGATAGCAATGATGAATGAATGATCTATTTTATGTTGTCAATGGTTTTTTTTTTCAATAAATACGTAAATAATATTATCTAGCTTCGATGTGATTTTGGAACGCAAACCCTGATTTTGTATGAACTTCAAACCTCGTATAACGCGAATTTGTATTACACGACGTTTTTGTGGTACCATTTAACCGTGTTATACGAGGTCTAGGTGTATTATAGTTTTTGATATGTTTCAATGATAATAAATTATTTTTTATATACATATTCAATACTTGTCAGCGGCGGAGTGTTATAATGCGTCGAAGAAAGTACGAAAGTATTCTTGCGAAAGACCAATTTGGAATTATTGATTACATCAAGCGGCAGATATGTAAGTTCGGTGATTGAGCGTCGAGAAAAAAATATCGAATTTTCATGTGAAATTTAATTATGAGGGAAAAGAAATATTCCGCCGCGGAATTATGGACGTGTACGAAAGGTTTCGTGGCCGCAAAATTACTTATTGTTTCACGTTGAATGAACTTTGTGGCTCGTGTCCTTAAAATTTTAAATCCAGCAGGACGGGTCCTGTCATCGCGTTTTTTTTTCATTTTTTTAAAATAACCCAAATCAACCACGAAAACCATCATTTATCCTTTCGACGCAGACACCGTATCTGATTGACTTAGTGCGTGTTGGCGGTAAAACCTTTTTTTTATATTTTGTTTTAAACTTATTGAACTTAATACAAATATTATTTAATTTAAATTTACATGTTTTTCTATTTAATTAAATAATATTAATCTAAGAAAACATTAAATAATTAATTGAATTTCATTATTGGCATTGAGCGATCGGTCACGGCGGCTCGAAACCAACCGTGTCGTCCGAAGGGGATATATTTACTATGGAAAATAGACCCCAAGCATTTCAAGTCAAGATATTGATGCAATCTTTAATAAAAAGAATGGATTATTCTAAGAATAAAAATAATAAAAGAATAAGAATAAAAAAATTAGTAGATATTTTGGATTTTTCTACTAATCAATATGACGCGTAAATGACAGACACACTCGGCTGCCCCTCAAATTCTCGCAGCACGTGTCACTAGTATACGTTTCACTCGCACTTGTCACATCATACCGGATAAGAAAACATCGCGCTCATGAATGTGGTTGTTTTTATAAATATGCGAAGGTATTAGGGCTCTTCCACTTACATACCCTCTGGCCTGTGTCATAAAGAATTCCCTGAATTCATAGGTTTTGGTCGGAAGGCTAACTTATCCGAGTACTAACTTAGCTCACCCGCGGTTAACTTACATTATGGTAATAATATGTATGTTACCTACAAGCTATGATATAGTTTTTTTACGTCAAATACACCCTTTTGCAAATCAAATGCATCCTTTTACAAATCAAATGCACCCTTTTGCAAATTAACTCTTTCAGACCTGACTTTTTATTTTTGGATAAAATACACCACTATGTTTAAAAGGTCGCAGTGATAATAAAATGAAAAATAACCTTCAAAACCAACGTTCAAATTATTGTACATTGCAATGTACACTGGGTCTGAAAGGGTTAACTACTTCATGCGCGAATTATTTTTGCCAAAACATTCCAAAAAAATGTATTTTTTTTTGCTTTTAATTTAAAGCATACAATTATATTAAAAACATAAAAATATTTTTATATCCTTTTCGATCCATTTTTTGCACACGGCTTCACACGAATACGCGTGAGCGCGGAAATTGGAACGGTTCTGCTTGACGCGTATACGCGTCAACGCGCATGAAGTGGTTAAATGCACCCTTTTACAAATCAAATACAATTTTTTCCAAATCAAATGCACCCTTGCTGGGTAACTGGTAAAAAAAAACGTAATTAGCGGGAAAACTTAAATTCGGGGTGCTACATAAACACAGTGAAACCCGTTTTTTACATTTTTGAAGGAACTGATAAAAAAGTATATATATATTGAAAAATATTTAATTGTTTAAATTAATTTTTAACAGGGTCAATTTGATTTGCAAACAGTTGTATTTGATTTGAAAAAAGTTGTATTTGAATTGTAAAATATGGTATTTGATCTGCAAAAGGATACATTTGATTTGCAAAAGGATGCATTTGATTTAAAAATGGGAGTATTTGACGTAAAAAAACTGTACTGGTTATTATACAAATAAGATTTTTTTTTATTATCTATAGACTTGATTCAATTGCCTTTTAAGATATATTTATAGTTTTTGGTCTGCGTTTTGTAATATTTTTCGCGATCGTCCTGAAAATAGAATTATCAGTGATGCGTAAATTCATCTAATAACGAAAAAACATATTTACGAACATTATTCTAAAATTATATCACCCTCATTACTTACAACTATTTCCTATCTGTAGTGTAATTTTTCAATCCCCTTTTTATTTTTTTCTATATAAAGCAAAGTTAATCGTGACGTTCATTTACTCTTTGACTAACTGTACGTTTCTCACGTGACCTCACAAAATTAAACTATTTTTTTTGAAAATTAGATCTCTTTCTAGTCATGTTTAATGAAAATTTGAAGTTTTTTTGCTTAATTCATACGAAATATTCGAGTTTTTGAAGTAAAAAACGGTTTTACATATGAATTAGATTAATAAATAAATGTATACAACCTTTATGACAAATATATATTAAATCAAAAATAAATGATATTTCTATGAGATTCAGCAGCTTCTCACAATTTTCTTCAATTTCCGGGAATCGAGATAAATAATCTCGATTAATTTCTAGGGAATCTCATACAGATACCATAGTAAATTATCAACAACGCACAGAACGGAAGCTTATTTCCTATTTAATTATCTTTTACATATATCAATTCCATGTAAATAATTTATATTTTGACATGTGTTTAATGGCTCATATTAATAATAGAGATAATTAATTTAGCGACACGTAGCGTTCCCATGAGCATCACCTATCCAAGTAATGACCCCACCCAGTTTCGGACATGGTAATCGTACAAAAACTAGTTTTGCCTCCATGATACTAACTGACGCTTTGCATAATTATTTTAATTAAACGCGAATGAATTATTAACACAATTTATGTCAAGCGGCGCGATAATTTTGGCCGAAATTAAAAAACGCAATTATCTCGTTGAACGATGAGTGATACAAAAAAAAAAGAATTGCATCAGGCGTATTTCACACAGTGCACTTCGTCTCTTCTCAATATTTTTCTATCATCCATTTTTGTAATCGGGCACACTTATATCATACAACTCTCACTTGCATCGCGGCAGCAGACTTCAGCGACCAGTTTTTTTTTTGCGCCACGGGATACTTGCGCAATCCGCATAATTTCCCAGCTATTCAATCATTAGGCAGTCATTCATAAATCTGGGCACATAACGTGTTAATTATCGCAAATGCGACATATCTATTTCGAATTCTAATAAAAATATATGCTCGCATTATATCGTCTTAAGATCTAATTGCATCAGATTTTTTTTATTAGGTTGGCAGCAATTGATATGCAGTGATTGATTCGAGAATTCAAGATGGCGGCAACTGTCAAACGCACGTCAAAAGTACGTATCGGAGATTTATGCGTGGAATTAGATAATTTCACTCTCGGAACATACAGGATGATTCACACGCTCGTTATTGCAGTACCGTGCCAAATCTGGCACCGGGCATTGGTAGACAATGGACCGGTATCGCCCAGCATCACAATAAATATCGCCGGCCCGGGATCACAAATCACATCGAGCCCACGCGGGGCTCGGGAGGCAGGGGGCGGAGCTCCTTGCGAAACCCGCGGCCCGTGATGCACTTAACCTCAACAAATGGATTATACGCGCGAAAACAATGAATTATTGTCGATACAATATGTTTATGGAGGGGAAGTCAACCGATGCAGAAACTAATTTATTAGACTTATAGACCGGCAATAATTTTTATAAGACATTCCAGTGCAGGGATAGCCATAACATGATGTACGAGCCAGACCCGGTCCACGCAAACGATTTACTATCAAGCATATTTGTATGCTTAATTAATTCGCGCGAATTATTTCTAGTAATTTTGAACTCTGAACTTTGATCGAGCTTAGTGCCGGTCACCGGTGACCCCCATAGCTAATAACGTGTTGGACAATTATCACATTAGAAGCAGCCACCATATAACAATGCATTCCTACTAAACGTTTTCACTCAAGTATAGTGCAAGAGCTAAGGATAATCTTTTCAGTGGATATATAATAAATAAATAACTATATTAACAGATAACAGAAACTTGCTAGAAAATGTAAGGCCAGAAATACTACAAGTATAATAGTAGCATAATCGAATATCTAAGGAAGTCTTTGAAAGATAAAGAGATAATCTGTTAAAATGTAATAAACCATATTAATTAAAAAAGAAGATAATATAGATGCTAAACATTTAACGTAAAAAAAGCATTAAGGATAAGAATAAATGAAGATCTTTCCGTGGAAAGACATCACAAAATTAAAAGGATAATGAAATAAAATACAATAAAAGTGGAGTATATATATTAAGTTTCTGCTGAAGAATGCTTAGAAGATAAGATAATTCACTGAATAATTAATTACGCGGATGACATAATGATCACAAGGCGATCCAAGAATAAATGGAAGACATTTGGAACCAGCGTACGCAAAAAAGGAGAAGAATCCGGCCGTTAGGGTTTAAGATTCTTAACTGGAACTCCAAAATTCAGTTATACGAGAACCTCATTAGATTAGTAACATACCCAAAAAGAACATGCGAAATTCGCTTCTTTAATCCTTAAGATAAGGTTTGTAGCTAACTAGACATATAAATATAATTTATAAAATTAATCTTCTTCTTTTTATGACTAAGCATAATTGTGATGTGGGTGATCTATTGAGTTCTTGTGAACTTCACATATAGTTTTCAGTCCTTATCCAATCCTTGGTTGCCTTCCATTTTCTCTCCCATGGTGGTCTATCTTTTTCTTTGTGAATTCTTAGTGAAAAGTGATTCTTTCCAAAGTACCACCACATTTCAAACGCTTCCTCCATGACACATCATTCGTGGACAAAGTATCGCCTTTTGCAGACCATGGAGAGAAAAGTAGAAAGTTGCTTTCTTCCCAAGAGTGGTTGGGAAGAAAGAAGCTGTCATGACTCCCCAATATTTGCAACTGGACCGGATTGGGAGTTCCAGAATTATTCCAGCTCGCCAAAAACAGAAAATTATATGGAGAAAAACCTCCGATAATGGACAAGGTACCTGAAAAAGAAGCGGCGTCATTTACCGCTTTCTTTTTCTCTCCTTAAGCAAATGTCGGTAGTAGGGTATTGCACCCAAAACGTCGCGTAGTGCTTTTGTACTCTTTTCAAAGCCTGGATCATTCATTACAATTTCATCAACAGTGTAGGTTAACCAAATTTATATTAAAGAAACCTGTAGTCCTTCTTCTTGCCAGTTCTTGAAGGTCGTTGCTGATAAGACTCTCACCAAAAAACCTCCAGTAGTTCTTCATTAATCTGCTTATCTCCATCTACTAGTCCTGCTGTTTCGATTTGATTAACAATTTGGCAAACCTTGTCCGCGATGAGATCCGTGTTCTCCAATATCGCTTCCTTCCATCTTTTCTGCCATATTGCTATCGGATTCGGAGCTTGTGTTACTTTTTCCCATGCAAGAACGATATTACCCACGACAGTTGAGTATTATCGGACGTAGCAGAAATCGCGGTTGGGTCATGATTCTGTAGATTCTATGAGGATCACTGAACTACGAATCAGCCCTAAACACGTCCGATTATTATTGTTACAATCCGCATGTTGGCAGCTCAGCTCCTGGGCTCATGGATAACGACCTGGACCGTTTTGAAGATCCTAGTTAACCTGTAGGATAACCATCGCAATCCTGACCTTAGGGTTAAGGTGGTCGCTTCTCTACTGATGCTTGGGAGGTAGATAGAAAAAGCTCAAGACCGACGAAGATCGCATAGGGTCCTCTAGGTGGCAAAGACATTCTTCGGTTTAGAAGGTCAATTAAATAATAAGCAATGGCCAAGAGAAAGTAACCTCTTTATAAAAAACCGCATGCCAAGGCAGGTTGGGTCACCGTGGCATGGACATAAACG
The DNA here is from genome assembly GCA_022495035.1 of Philopotamus ludificatus. NCBI lineage: Eukaryota > Metazoa > Arthropoda > Insecta > Trichoptera > Philopotamidae > Philopotamus > Philopotamus ludificatus. The sequence goes on along the minus strand of JAGXCT010035852.1, from coordinate 26,750 downwards.
GGAAGTCCTCATGCGTGAGACTCCGACTACTATTTGAAAGTCTGGTAAGGTCCCTCAGAGAGCGAGTATCTCGTAGCTGGCAAATGATGAAATGATGATGATGCCTAAAATCTGGTCCATTGGCTGAATTAACGACATAGTATTGGGTGGTAGGAAAACTACTTCAGCTCGACTACAAGTGTTTAAGTTGATATGATCCAGCAGTAATAGAACCATTGTTTCATTTTTTATCACAGTAGTGTTTAACGATTGCACAAAAATATGTGGTAAACCAATTTCGCAAAAGGTCTCTAGGGATCCAAGATTTCTTTTTAAATTCTCAAATCGCTCTTTTCACTGTCTACTTATTTAAATTGAAAAATATAAATATTACAAATCTGTTGATTAGCACTGCTGAGTAGAAATACAGGAAAAAGGTAGCGTTTTTCCTTGATTTTTACTGAGAAACTCATTTAAAATTGAAAACTGGTTTGGAGCTCCAGAACAAATAGCATTTTTTTTTCAAATGTAATTGTTCATTGATTTAGTAAACGGATCCAAGTAGACAAATGTTAATCCGTTGACAAAAGTAATGCGCATGCGCACCGAACATGTAAACAATTTCTGTGCGCATGTTACGCAACAAATCAACGTCGGCTTTCGCAAGTCTTTCATTCATAACAATTTCGAATGAATGAGAATAATGCATCAGGCATTACGCACACGTACAAACAGTACCAGCGGCTCTCAACATGCCATCGATTACGGTGGTTTTTTTTTCAGCTTCGCGATTAGCCGATTTCGTTAATGCGATTTTGATTATTATAGATGTGGAATCCAGATAACCTAAAAATGTCTTTAGGTAGCTCAATCAAACGTGTTGGATCTCCTTTCGAATTTGCTCGGCTGCCAAATTCACGGCTGCCACCAATCACGAATTCCGCAAATAACATGGAATGAAGTGATTTTGGTACCTTCGAAAAATGAATTTGGCATTGCGCAATCGACACATTCACTTTTGTACTATTGCACATTGGTCCTGTTCGACGAAAAAAAATTAAGTATCCGAACATATCGTTCTTAGTAATCTTTAGAAACCATCGTTCGCCATTCGTTCGCCATGATTTTAAGCTTGATTTTATAAATAAAGGGTTTAAAGTATTAGGGACCTAAATTATAGACCAATTACCCAGTGATTTCATTTTAAATACATCAACAGTCGCGGCTTAGAAAATTTGAAAGTGATTATTTTGGAATTGAATTTGTTGATTCATCGTTTGAATAAAAAGACGGAGAGCCATGTTATTAAAATAATCTCATTTCAATCATCAGATTGTTGAAATGTGAGAATTATTGCATTATTATTAAAAAAATTAGAGTCGCTCTAAAATCTAACACGAAGCTATTAAGTTTTAGAATTAGAATGCAACACTTAAACTATATTGAGGGCAATTAACAAAGCAATGAAATTTTATACATTAACTGTTGTATATAGAATGATTCAGTCTGATATAAAAATATGCTTAGCTATACACATTTTTATCTAAATTTATTTTTTAGTAAAAAGGGATTTTTTTCTAAAAAAATTGGCAAAACGTCAACTGTATGGCTCCATTATTATATCAAAATTCATCTTGAATCCTGAAAAAAGTACGCTTCTGTAAAAACCAAGATCTTTTTAATATAGAAATTGGTTTAAAATGCAAGAAAGAATTGGTTTGCATATTGTAAAAATCAGCAGGATGTAAAAAAGACTAAAAGAAAAGTAAAAATGATTACAATAATTTGACAAAGCTACTATAAGGTCAATGAATACTGTCTCTTAAAAAATCTGGTACTCCGTAAAATGGACCCGATACAATAGCACGTCATCATAGTACAATCATATTTTTTTTATTACTCGAGAAATAAAAAATATATTCCCCAAACTCTCGAGAAATCACAAACCAATTCCCAAAACTCGAAAAATCACAAAACAATACACAAAACTCTCGAGAAATCACAAAACAATACCAAAAGCTCTCGAGAAATCCCAAAATAATTCCCAAAACTCTCGAGAAATCACAAAAAATATCCCGATATTCTCGAGAAATTCGAAAATAATTCTCATACAAATAACTTATCCCAGATTCATAAACATTACATATCAATACCGTATTTCTCAAAAAAAATTGAGAAATACGGTATTGAGTATTAATAACACTTTGAGTATGACTGGACAACGATATATTGTTTTTTTTTTATATTTGGGCAAGACACATCCCAACATTCTGACTACAAGTCATTTTAAGATTATTTTACAAAAAAATGGATGACAAAGTTGGATAGAAATCAATATTTGATTAATGAAAAAATTCTCGGAGTTAACAAAATAATTCGCAAATTTCACGAGAAAGCAGAAATTATTTCCAGATGCGTGTTTCCTTTCAAATTGATGCTGCCTCAGTGTTTATACAACGACTGTAAAAAAAGAGCTGCAACATTTCCCCCAAAAAATATTTAAGGAAAATTCTCGAGAAATTTCTTAAAAAAATATTTTTATTTTTTTTCTCGAGAATTATTTTTTGACAAAAAAAGGATTTTACATTATTTCAATAAAACGAAGTTTTCCTTTACATCTACACACGAAAAAAATATTATACCTACACAGACAAAAGATACAAAGCCATCGAGAGAAATGTGCATGGAGCCAAACAGTTGTCGAACGGTCTCCATTAACATTTTATTCTGCATTGCACAATCAAACGTTGTAAATACAAAATTTACATACATTTACATGAATATACACTCTATATTTTTTATACACATGATAACAATAATAATAAACACTCAATATGGCGGCAAACTATAAAAGATATTTATATATGTAGGAGGCTGTGTATACATTTCAGTACAAATGTATTCATCTTGTATATTATTAAACAGAGGAAAAAATCTATAGTGATAATACAAGCATTATTTTTGCACTGCATAATAAATTAATGTCATATTTAAGTATTAATTAATTATGTTGAATTACTATGACAAAAACAAATATTGTAATTTACTGGCTGTGGCTCATGATAATGACACATGCGACATGACAGACGATATTAGCCTCAGATAAATATCAAAGAGCCGAAATGTTAATCATGTATAGAGGATTAAATAAATAATAATAAAAAAAAGTATACAAAACCTGATCCTGATCCTTATTTTAGATGTATGATGTCATGCCAAGGTCATTTTATATTATAATGAGTGTTAATTATCACGCAATCAAAACTTTGCGTTATCGGAATATTAGAGTTTTGACAGATTTGCTCAACGAAAACATATCAGGGATGTTTGTTATAAAATAATCATCAAATTACCTGACGTTTTGACAGTTGTAGGTTAGCTGTTGTTTTAATTTTATCCGCGCGGAGTTAAACAATGTAATCGACGGCCATGAGATTTTCAACATACGCGCTTCCCCGGGGCAACTTTGCCCCACTAAACAATCAAACGCATGTACTAGCGTTAATACACGTTACTTGATGAAATTTAATATAGATTATTTAATAATATTTAAAAGAATTATCTATAACTTTATTTATTTATAATTTATGAATGGATAAATTGAGATCTAGCCTAGAATGTAATACTCGGCATATTATTCATGGACAAGGCGTTGGATTACGAAACAGCTGTCATATTTGTGAGATATTACGGCAGACACGATTTTCTGTAGAAGCATTTTCGGTAGTTCTTCCGAAGTCTGGTAACGTTTAGATTAAGTGCCACTGTCATTTTATAAAAATAAAGATATATTTATTATACATGCATGGATTTAGTAACATGAATTTAAAAATACTTTATTTATCAATATTAATTGAGCCCCCTTTAAAGTGGTCCTCATCGGATACATAATACAATTGTGGTAGGGCTTGTTTCAATCATCAAAGTACTTCAATTTAAGGGGTCATGTCCTACGAATACGAGCGCAGGGTCATCATAGCCACATTTTCGGTTTTTCCTGATCTTTTTTATTACAATATTTAGTAACGGATAACCGGGAGTTTTCTGTGTATCGGTTTCAGGTATTCGCAGTCATCGACTAGGAATGCGTTCGATCGAACGTTGAATAATCAATGAGCTCTCAGTGGACAGAAGCCATGACAGATTGACACTATGATGGCGACACGGTATTACCATACAATCGACTAAAGCCGGCTGATGAGGTGGTTAAATGCAGACTCGGCAACGCCATAGGCTAATGACGACGACCACTTTGTCAGGAGCTTATCCTGCCAGGATACTTAATACCCTTATTATACCATAAAATCGTGTTCTAAAAAAAACTATTCATATAACCCTGTGTGCACAAGGTTAGATACAAAAAATATAAGGGATTTTAGTTTTTAGTTGGTCAAGACTAAAAAAGGATTTGGAAAAATAATGAATGGGAGAACGATAAATCGAGGTTCTCAATCATAACTACTTCTTCAAGTGCCTTGTTTATTTTTGAACGTAGGCGATCTACTGGTCATTGCCTTATCCAAAATTTGTATATTTTTTGACTACCCAGTATTACAACACTTTGCCATTAAATTTTAGAAAAAAATCTCCAGAAGCCTCTGCTCCTTATGACATAGTTGAAATACGGTTGCAAAATACGTTCTGTTTATGGACTACTTCTTCAAGTGCCTTCTTAGTATTCGGACGTAGACGATCTAGTATTCCTTGCCTTTTTGTTGGCTGGAACAATTCTAGAGCCTCAGAATGTTGCTGAGACACGACAGCTTTTTTCTTCTTAACGAAAGTTTACCTTCCATTTTTCCCTCCATGATTGTCTGTAGAAGGTGATACTTTGGTCCAAGAATGCTGTGTTTTACGGTGTCAAGAAGGTCTCGCTCTACGTGGTGAAATTGAAGCACGTATGAATTATTGTCACCTTCCATCAATGGAATCTTCAACATTATTCACTAGTACCACTTTTGAAACATATGTCTCGCAATCATACAGAAGTACAGACCACACGTTGCTTAGAGTTCAGAAATAAATCTTCAGGGAGAGTCGGCGACTAGCAGCATAAACTTAATTATGGAAAAGAAGTAATTTTAAAACTTTATATATGAATACCCTCAGTTCTTGACCCTTGTATCTTCTTCTTCGGGTGTCTTGTCCTTTTTCAGACGTAGGCAATTTATATGTCCTTGTTTTTACTCCATATAATTATCTGTTTTGGCGAGCTGGAACAATTCTGGAGCTCTCTATCCGATCGCGAACATTGCAGAGCCTCTAGAGCTTCTTTCTTCCCAACCATCGTTTACCCTCAACTTTTCCCTATATGAAGATCTGCAGGAGATCCACGATTGATTTACCCTTTACGGTGTTCAGAGGCTGGCGCTCCTTGTGAAGAAGTTGAAGGTTAACTCGGATTAATATTCCTCGTGATCAGAATCCTCTGCACACAATACCTTGAATCCTGCCCTTTCCTGTGCGTTCTTGTGCGTTATCAAGCGTAATGAGCTTCTTTACGCTTTCTTCTTCTAGCGAGATGCTAGGGGTAGCGAAAAATTCTTTTGAAATATGGTTGAGAGTCTGTCTTCTTTTATGATGCCAAGTAAGACAGAAACGTTCGTGCGTTCAGCAATCTATGATATTCTCAGAAGGTGTATCCTTCACCTCATTTCTAAGTTATACATTTCCACGCCGTATATAAAAAAATGGAGAATAATAATCTCTGCACCCTAGTTATGCCTGTGATTTTATGCGATACGAACTACAAAGAAGAGCGACTTTCGACCATATGTCTCAAAGGATTCTTCGATAGCCTGAAGAAGCTTGGAAACGTACAAGAACGCAGGGGAAGGGGGAAGGTGCCCACCCACTGTAGCGACCAAGTGAAGATCACCACAGCCTCCACCGTAGTAGCTGTGATGCGGGATGCAGAATGCAGAGTATCCTGGAGAGACAAAATCAAAAATTTTCGGAACAAGAATGATCACGATCCTCAGACATGAGGGTACCGACCAAAAAAGAAGATATTATGAAAATTTCTATAGGACACTTAGTTCCTACAGTAATACCATCCTTATCCCCAAAATTTTGGCAAAAGGTCATCCTTTCATTTTTATTCGTCATCTTAGGTAATGGAAAGAAATCGCAAGGGAATATTTCTCTTATACAAGAACCTTTTCATTAACTTAAAATAAAGTAAGCATCCAATATGGCAATCAATGTCAAGATAAGCCAGGGACAAGTGTCAAAGCCTGCGAAATTAAAAAAAATCCGATTATTTTTTGATCGAACCTCGCATATTAGCATCTTGTCACCTGGTTCACTGATCGCATAATCCTCGGCGGCCTTGTCAATCACAGCTTAATAAGACACTTACGCCTGTATTAATTTGCGTAATTATTTTTTTTGTCCAAGTATCTTCGCCGATTTTTTATTTCTCTAATAATGGCTTCGGCATATCCTGTATTGTTAAGATAAATACACGATTGCACAATTCGAATTACAAAATTGGCAAACGAGAATTTTGGTAATCTCGTGCTGATGATATCCATAAATTATAATGGCCTCATGTCGTATAATCACGCTCCAAATGAATATGTATCGCAATTTCATATTAAATGGGGAAACGTTGATAATCCCCAGACGCTGTGTATTCGCACAGCACAAATAATTTAACAGCTAAATTCAATATGACCAGTGTTCCCATCATCCAAGGCATGGAATACCCAGGTGGTTGACCTTCGGATTATGTAATAAGTGTCCAACGTGTACCTGGCTCTAGAGACACATAGGGGTAATCCATCAAACGACCGAATGATAGATTGGACCTCTTCAACGCCCTGATCCAAAACCTGATCGGAAACGATTGACCTTTGTAGGAAACCCAGGGCGCCGAGTGATGAATGATTCGCAACGACCACTGTGTAATTAACTCTAATCGTTTTTTAAAGCATGAGTAATACCAATAAGACAATTTAAAACGTAGTTAAATTATATACAGAGTGCGCAGAATACGACCTGCGCGTGCGCATAAAATAGCTATTCAATTTAGACGGTCAAAAAACATCGTTTCCAATGCTTTTTTGTCTCGTTCCAATTTTTTTAATGAGTTTTTTGCCTATTTTCGATAATATCATATTACCAAGATATTAATTTATAAACAAATCGAATGTTCCCAAAGTTCCTACTTCTTGGGAACACATAACACGAACAAGGATCGTTTGAAACTTGCTGTGAAATTTTGGAACTATATAAGTTTAAAACTGCACGGATACGAATAAGGGAACATAGATTAATGTTATTCAAAAATCTTTTTTAAGGTGTGGAATGACTCATTGAAACAACATACCTTACACTGCAGTGACGTAATCTTCAAGAAACACTCCAGGACATGTCACACGAATAAAATATAATACTATTTCATCGACAATTGACCTAATTTCGATACTTGCCAACTCTTCCTAGTTACTAGGAGACCTCTCCTTTGGAAAGGTCCTTACCATGATAAAAGGATTGTTATTACGCAACAAGGTTAATGCTATCTGTGACTCGTCATGCCGGAACCCCTAAGGAAGAGGACACAGTAAGGAGGATAAAATCCGATACCAGCAATGGTGGAAGACGTCCAATGCCTGCAATGCCCAATAGAAAAAAAACTCCTTATAAAAAACCGCATACCAAGACGGGTTGAGCCACGGCAGCATAGACGTAAAAGGGGAGTCCCCACGCCATTGTGAGACCCGAACTCCCTTGTTCTCAACTACCATTCTAGAGCCTGTTGAGATCCATTCTCTCAGCGAGTGAGTGTCTCGTGGCTGGAAAATGATAATGATGATGAATGTTTTTTTAGAGTTAAGGATTTTTTTAAAAGTTCTGGATGTATAAACCCCACATTTACCTGGTAACAACACTGATTTAAATCCAATTGAAAACTAGGGGCAAATTTTAAAGTTGGGAATTTAAAAAGGGATTAGGATAACGATTTGCCAACGATAAAACTAAGGATAACTTGGAAATTCTATAAGAACACATTCTATTAGATATTCGTTTGTTTCGTTGTGTAACATATTCATTCATTTTAAGGCAACAATAGCGGTAGAGATGAACGCCCCTTCGTCGCGTGTCCCAAGTTGTTGGGTTTTAAACTTAATTTTTTATAAAGATTTAAAAAACATTTCACATTTTTTTGTTGACCGGGTAAAATTATGAATTATACGGCGTCTTTTGGCGCTTGAGACTCACTTGGGGCAGGGGCACGTGCGTCTCTGTAAGGTCGTCCCCTACATGCGGTTACGTAAGAAATCGATGTCAGTGTCATATGGCGGAGCACCGTAACGCTGCAGCATCCGTTGCTAGGCGACCCCGTGGAGCCAGACGCCCGCCAATCGATACGCCCCTGGACCCGACACGCACACACATACAGAGAGCGCCCCTCCCCCCAGGTTTAACAACCCCGCAGACGGGCACCGCGCCGGCCCTGGAGACGCACCACACTCTCCAATAACAACGCTCTTCCATCCGGCGTACCTTACTTGGCGACACATTTAATAAAAACCAAACGTAGACGACGGCAAAGTAACCCCGGACAATGTCGACCTCATTGTCATCGTTCGCATTGTTAGAACTGCGAAAAAAATTAAAACGCCCATCGATGACACCTGTCAAATATATGCGCATAACCTCAAAATTATAGTAATATTAATGAGATTCTTTGCAAATACAGACGGAGCACATTTATAATTAGCAAAAATCAATAATGAACAATGTTTGCACAAATACGCGATTAAATACATACGTTAATATAACATTTCGTATTAATATTCAAGAATCAATAAGAAATTTGCATGAATTACATATGCATATATTTTAATAATATGCCACTCATAATAAATACATATGTATATACTTTCGGTGGTATTGAACGCTCTGAAACGTTACAAATAGCCATTAAAATCTCTGAAAACGAAGATGTACATATATAAAAGGTATGAGCTTTCATTCGAGGGATGAAATTGAATAGAGGAAAACCTCGATGACAGTTATATTCACGCATTACACTTGAACGTTGAAAATTCCCCTATAAGGTTTTCCACCCCATTTCTACCCTCTATTTTACCCTCGTTGCAAAATGTATATAGGGTGGAATACCGACAGACATGCACAACAAAGCGCCAATATAAGTGAATGGATTTAGCGTCGAATTAAATCGAAAATATGGACAAAAATATCTTTTATAAATATTTTTTTACATGAAACAAATTCAAGTTGAGAATTTAATATGACATTCGTTCGAAAATTTAGTGAATATAGATATGAAAACATTTTTAAAATATGCATATATCTGTTGGATCGTGTATATTCGCTTATTTCCTTTGTCTATATGCATTGTCCCCCCCCCCCACCTCACCTCATCCCTTGTTCCCCACTGCAATCAATGGCAATACCCAGTTCATGAATAAAATACCGACGGGGAGAGAGAGAGTTCAGGTTATTCAGCTAATTGTAACTGACGCCCTGGGCCAATGGATCTAAACTGCTGAAAACTTTTATTTTCATCGCACACTCATGGGAAAATGTCCAATTTACAGACAAATCCACCAGTTTCACTTAACATTCAATAATCAAATGAAAACGAGTGATTCTCGAGCTCTATCTCCGCATAAAAGGCCGTAGAAAAATACTAAAACTCGTAATACATTGAGCGAATGGGGAATTATTCGACGACTGCGCAATTTCCACTTCATTTCCGATGTTTTCATGAACTGCTCTTCGGGAAGAACCGGAAATAATTCATGATTATTTGCAGACACGGCACGATATTCGCAGATTGGTGGGAAATTGAAAATTAGAATATGAATCAGTCGACGTAAATTGAATATTAGGTTTTCTCCTATTTGTATGTACGAGGTTTGATAAAAAAAAATAAGAGAAATTTTCGTTTTCCTCAATTATTTTTATCAATCAATATTAATTTAATCCCCTTTTTAATATGGCGTTTAGTTTCATCAGCGGAACGAAAGGGGAAGCCATATCCGACGAATGACGAAGTTTAAGAATCATAAGGTCGTTGTTTTCATAACAATGAAACCAGTTAGGAAGTATAAAGAAGAACCATGCTGAAAAATTCGTGCTACTTAAGACTTCAAAAACATCTACGGACGAGATTCCTTTCAAGAAGACCAAAGTCAAACTTTCAAGGATCTGAATGTTGGGCTTTGACATAACAAGACGAGCGACAACTGGACATCCTGGAGAGAAGAATTCCGAAACGAATATTTGGAGCCATATTAGACAACGGGGAATGGCGTATCCGAAGCAACGAGGAGCTGTATCGACTATACAAGGAAGTACCGGTCACAGCTGTCGGAGTGGCCAAGCTCCGGTGGACCAGTCATGTGTCAAGGATGCGAGACAAGCCGCCGACAAGGCTTATGGTTAACAAGCCTTCCAGTCCCCGGAGGAAAGGAAGGCCAAAGCTCAGGTGGTTAGATTGTGTACAGAGGGACACTGCATCATTAAACTTACCGGAAGATGGAGCGACTTAGTGACAGAACAAATAAAATGGAGAAGGGTGTTGGATAAGACCAGGGCTCTACAATAGGGCTGTTGTACCTATGATGACGATGATGATGATTTTGTAAAAAGTATTATTTTTATAAAACATTCAGAGGGCCCCCAGAGAGACGAGGGCCCCGACTCCTTGTATCGTTTTGCCTTAAGGTATTTGCCAATTTAATTTAGAGAATATAAAATAATTGTCTTGAGAGCTGAAATTTGAGGCCCCCTGAATTAATAAGGCCCCATGTGCGCGCCTTATGCGCCTAAGGGGAAACCCGCGACTGTTCGCATCCTGTACGATGTCCCAAGTGGGAATGAAACGTACTAGTGACACGTTCCGCGAGAACTCAGTCGGCGACGCGTACGCAGTCTGCGGCGAGACATCGCCGAGTGTCTGTGTCATTTACGCGTCATATTGATAAGTAGAAAAATCCAAAATATCGACAAAATTTTAAAGCATATCATAAATAACTATTGGTATTCTCAGAATAGTCCGTTTTAAAAAAAAGCAAAGATATTGATAAAGATTTCATCAATATCTAGGCTTGAAATGCTTATGATATATTTTACCTTATAAATAGACCCCCTCGGACGACGCGGTTGATTTCGAGTCGTCGTGACGGATCGGTCAACCCTTTGGTTGCCGAAATCCGATCGCATATTTCTACATTAGCGAGAATTGCCGGATCCGACGGATCTGAAATCGTAGTATCCAAATACATTTTAAGCCGTGTGTAGGATAATTGCTTCAGGGGTATATAACATTTTTAAACAACCCGTGCAACGCATACAACGCCGCCGCCATAGTAATTTATAAATTAAACAACACATTTTTACTTTTTAATTATTAATTTAAAAATCGTGCCATTTCTGGAATAGTAATCCCAGAAGGCCTGGCAACCAAAGGGTTAATAAAGTCGCATCTAATTAAATTATTTAATATGGCTCCCGTTGTCAAGATATGTTAATACGTACGTAATATTTATTTTTTAAGTAAAAATTAATAAAAATAATTTCATGATAACAAAAATTACAATTATGATAAAAATATATTGATTATTTGAATCGTGTAGTTTAATAGAAATCACTACCGTCATCTGACGGCGCTTAGTAATAATTCTATCAGAACGATGCTAAATTTTAGAATTACTTATTTCTACCTAATATTAGACAATGTCTTGTTGTAATTCTTGCTCATAAATTCTCAGTGTTTATTTTGGGAAGTTGATTTAATTTTTGCCTCTATATTCACAGTGTTTAAAACATGTTCTATAATACCTGAGACATTTGATTAATGATTACCAAGAAGCTCAGAAACGCCAATTGTTTTTGGTAATGTAGATAAGATAAAATCTCATGGAGTTCTCTGTACCAGAAATTTCCATCCCCTTTGCCATAGGGTGAAAAGATTAAAAAATCACAATAAAGTATTATTTTACACGTAAATCTATCATATATGCGTTATTATATATTTAAATTAGTAATTAATTATCTAATGAAAACAAGACATTTGCAATAATTTTAGGCAAAGTATCCCCACCCGTTTGATTTATTACTGGTATCACTGACGCGGATAAGGTTGGCAATACTTACGCACCTTTTCGACTGCCTCTTTCTCGTGACATCGCGCAGGCCGCCGCTCGTTCGCAGCCATGTCGTAAGTAAATCCATTGAAATCTTGCTTTCTACTCATCATCTGATGATTTAAATATTGCAATTATATTCGCAAACATTTAACGGATGCTTCAAACGCTCTATTTTTCGAATACGTTGCAAATAAATCTTGCGGCACGTTTTGAGGTTATCTCGTTTCAATACAATATGTGGCTCACATACTGCTACTTTTAATTTGACATGTTGAATTATTACATTAATTCACTCTAACCGAATGATTAAATATTTTATTAAGCACGTTTATTCCGTTTTAGGTCGAAGGTATCCAGGGACACGCTCTACGAGTGTGTGAATGCAGTTCTGCTGTATTCCAAGGACAACAAAAAGAACTTCCTGGAGACGGTGGAACTCCAAATTGGCCTGAAAAATTATGATCCCCAGAAGGACAAGCGTTTCTCTGGCACCGTCAAGTATGTTGACCTGATTTGTAATCAGGTAGTTGGTTTCATACCGACGGACCTTAATCCAGGGTCTTAAAATAATTGGAGAGGTTCGTGGTTTTCACTTACCGAGCACACATTACTCTTAACAGTGTATACGTGTGTCGTGAAGTAAGTAACCCACATAACTCTCGCCTGAACAATATATATCCTGTCGTTCCCATCCATACGCAAAGAACCTCTCTTAATATTAAACATCGTGTTATATATAATTCGATTTATTTCATATATATTTTTTATTATAGATTGAAGTACATTCCTCGCCCAAAAATGCAAGTATGCATCCTCGGTGATCAACAGCATTGTGACGAAGCCAAGGCCGCCAATGTGCCATGGATGGATGCCGAAGGATTAAAGAAATTGAACAAGAATAAGAAGCTCGTCAAGAAATTGGCTAAAAAGTGCGATATTTATTATGATATATTAAACGTTTACGATATAAAATGATGCTATTATATAAAGTTTGCATGTATTAACATAATCACACTGTGTTGATCCATTATATTCTGATCTTATTCGATTCGTATGATATTTTTGTATTCGTCGAGACGTTTTGTTTATGTTTTATTATTTGGTTTAAGGTACGATGCGTTTTTGGCGTCGGAATCGCTCATCAAACAGATCCCGCGTTTGTTGGGACCCGGTCTTAACAAAGCCGGTAAATTCCCTGGTCTTCTCTCCCACCAGGAGTCCATGAACATGAAGGTCGATGAAGTCAAGGCAACCATCAAATTCCAGATGAAGAAGGTATTGTTTTATTTAATATGGTTTTTGACTATTTTTCGTTCGTGTTTTAAAATCGGTTTTATGTTTTAGGTGTTGTGCTTGTCCGTCGCGTGCGGCAACGTCGCCATGAACCCCGATGAGTTGGCCCAAAACGTTCACTTGGCCATCAATTTCCTCGTTTCTCTTCTGAAGAAGCACTGGCAAAACGTTCGCTCCCTACACATGAAGTCAACCATGGGACCACCCCAACGTCTATATTAATTTGTTTTATTTTATATGACCTAAATAAAGCTTTTTAACGAAATTATTGTTTTTTAATATTTTTATAAAAATTAATTTTTAACTCCGCTTAATATGAATAATGATTTATATGTACATTTTTCTAAGTAATATTGATATTTTGTGATAATATTAATAAGTGTTGCAAGAGGTTCTAGTTTATCAAGTCATTTTTTTCGTCTCGATTCATAAAACATGAAATACTCTGACCGGCGGGGTCTATTTTGTATGAAAATAAACCCCAGGCATTTCAAAATATTGATGAATATCTTGGCATTTTAAATAAAAATAAATTATTCTAAGAATAGAAATAGTTATTCACGATTAATAGAAAAATCCAAAATATAATTCATCATAAATCGAATTTTTCTACTAATTGAGACGTGCACATCGAGTTCGCCTCCCACTCTGACACATGTGCAGTTTAACTTGCATATGTGTGATGTTTTTTCTCGCTAGCACCTGGGACAGCGAATAGAACCGCATATTGTTTTTTTATTTTATATTTGCAATTAAGGAATATCGGTCATGGATTATTTATAACATTTATTTTTTGGACAAATACAAAAAGTTATAACATCTAGGATTTATATAAAAAGAGTTATTTGTGAAAAATCACAAACTTGTGGTCCCAAATGGACCCCATCGGTACTGCTATGTTAAAAAGAGAGAAAAACCAAATGTTTCTGTATTAGAGACGGATCTACCATTTTCATGTTATGCGGGTAACGTAAATTATGGTCCTTTGATCAGCAACCGTTAAACACGATGGACTAATCTTTGTTTGATAAAATTAGAGTGGTGTGCGGGAAACACAAGATTAGTCTCAAACTTCTATTGCGGACTGCGGCCCTTTACATTAGAGATGGCCAACCTATGGCACATGTGCCAAGTGTAGCATGGTAAACAAGAAGACGAGGCATATTGGAAAAATAAAATGTTTAAAAGATCCATATGTGGACTGACGGCCATCAGTGTGTTTACTGATGAAGCACCTTTAACATTTAGAGACGATAGAGCTCATAAGTGGTACTTGTTTAGAAAAGCAGCAAAATATGTAGTATTTATTAACCGCCCTTATTCTTTTAAATCAATATATATAGTTTTTTTCTTAACCTAACCGTATGGGGTCTATTTGGGACCCTAGGTTCTTAGATTTTCCTTTAATTACTCTTAATATGAATCCTAAATGTGACAACCCTTTTATATTTGTCAAAAAAAGTGTTAAAGTATTTATAAATTTCTGACTAGAAATGCTTGGGATCCCTGAGAGACTCCGTTGGGACGACTCAAATTGTTTTCGAGCCGCCGTTATGGATGTGAAGACCAGCTTGCAACTTATTCCGTGCAGCTGGTTTTTGACTAAAAGACTATGTCATCCTTAATATTGAAATGATTGAATGTATAAGCGGCTCTTAAGCATATTTTTTAAAATTATTCATATTTAAACCCTTAATTTTGACCCTTGAAATTTGGGATGGTGGATTTAAAATAGCGGTAAAAAGATTTCAAATCTAGGATATACTGGCTATATGACATTGATAGCCACCAACTAAGAAGAAATGGCGATCTGATCAAAATAATTGTCTATGAAAGTAAAAAACTAGGACTCAAGGTCAACATTATTACTAAAACCAAGCTGATGATAGTCGATAGAAATAATCAGATATGGATCACTACTCAGGATTAACGAATATTGGCTAAAAATACGATGTCAAAGCTATCGACAATCTGGAAAAACTGGGGCGTATCTAGAAAGACAAAAAAAAATTACTTACGGTATGGAAACCTGGACCATAAAAAGAACATGAAAATGACAATTGATACCTTTAAAATGTGATGCTGGCAACGCCTGCTAAGAATGCCATAGACCGCTATACACAAACTGGTCTGTCTTGAAAGAAACGAGAATTCTTCCCTACTTTGGGCATCTCGCTTGAAGAAGTGATAACATTGTCTAACAAATGAATTTGTGGCGGAACCTCTGAGAGGTGGTCTCCACGGGAGAAGGAATCAAGGGAAAGCAGGCATGGATGTTATTCTTCCAAAGATTTAATAAATCTTATTAATAAATAATATCTTAAATCTTGTTCTTCCAAAGCAGAGGCATTTATGTTCATTATCTCGCTAAGAGTTATGTCTCGGTCAATTTCCAAAAATAATACTAAGTTTTATTGAATCAAATGTCAAAGACTGGTGATTCAGCAAATTGAACTATCTCACAATAATATACTTGATCAAATCCGTACACGGATAATCCGTAAACCGGATAAAAAAACATTTTAAGACAATTTTATCAAAACTACATCCATCTTTGGATAAAAATGAAAAACTAAACCCATACATTGGTTCAATTCTTTGCTGCAACAGAGCTCTGTAGAATTATATCTGAAAATAACGAATATTTACATTTTCAGCTGTAAAATTGATAATATTTGTGGACATTTATTATTAAAAATAATATTTATATGATTTATAAATATAATTAAATTCACTTTCAAAGGTCAAAATCATCGCTGATTCACTGCAGTATGACTAGCCGTGGAAGAATTCGTGCGCATGCGCAATAAAAATCGTTCCCGTCGACGTTAGTCAGTCCATACACGTGCGTCATGTCTGTGTCGAATATTTATATTGTAATTTATTATAATATTTAGATTATTGTATAGTATAATTCGAATTAGCTAATAAAAACGTGGAATATTTATGCGAATAACTTGTGTGACTATAATAATGATTTGAGTTATTCGCGATTATATTATATGATAATAATATTCACTCCTGTGAACAGAATTTTAATTTCGCCAATTTCCGAAGACGATAATCAATTCATATTCCGGTGTGATGAATTAGATTTTTATTGAAAAAAATCTGAAAAAATCTTTTTATGAAGAAATAAGATTTTATTATGAGGAAGACATTAATTTACGTGAATTTTTATTATACGAAAGTGGATTAATGTATTATCATAAGTTTCTTTAGGAAGAAATCGAGGGGTAGTTGAGTCGTACTCTTCTTTTTCATATTTTATTCAAGGGTAAATGTAGAGAAGAACTTGAGGAGCGTTTATATAACGCATTATATATATATGACGCATTTCTGATAGAATTCATGGAATGCCATTTTTAAAACGAACCCCATTTAAAATGTTTTACTGATAACGAACCAAATGTGGTGAAATAAAATTGTGTTTAGAGCAGTGGTATTCAAACTTTTTGTATTTGTCTAAAGAATAAATATAACGAATCATAAAATGACATTAATTGTCCGCAATTACGAAAAAAAAATAACAATATTCTCTTCTGTTGTTAAAGGCGCGATGTTTTTTCTCTCTCGCATCCGGTATGATGTGCCAAATGCGAGGGTAACGTACGAGTGACACGTGCTGTGAGAGCTCAGTCTGCGTTATTGTCTGTGCATTGATTAGTTGAAAAATCTAAAAAATTATGAAGCATCATGAATAATTATTTTTATTCTTAGACTAGTCCATCAAATCTTAGATTTAAATACAGTCAACTCTTCTATAGCGCCGAGATATGGATCACGCTATAAAAAACCCGCCCTATAGAAGACTAGAACATATTTAATAAGTATACTGTAATAGATATTTAATATTTAATAATTAACATATTTAATAAGTATAGAAAAAAATCGAAATCATTATAATCTAGAAATGAATGACTACCATTAACATTTATATAATAATATAAAATATTTGTTTAGAAAAATAAATCACAAAATGTCTTGAATAATATGACTACCGATATGTGGTAATTGTCAGTTTTCGTCCAACTACAGTCAACCCTCCTATAGCGTCGAGGTTGGGACCACGCTATATAGACCCGCCATATAGAACAGTGCTTCCAATTACTTTCATGTCACGGCCCCCTAAATCTGAAAGAATTTTATAGTTTTATTAAGTTAATTAATTATTAACAATTATTATACACATATTTATATTCAGCACAAAATCGTTTTAAAACCTTTCCGCGAGATAGCCATCGTACTTTACTATGATACAGTAAAACTCCGTGCATTGAATACATCTCTTTGCACAAACTGCTAAATAATCTTGTTTCTAATTTATTCTTATTTGTCCTTATTTTATTCTTTTTTATTCTTATTTTATTTCTTATTTATTCTCATTATATTATTATTTATTCTCATTATATTATTTATTATTCTCATTTTACTATCATTTATTCTGATTTTATTATTGTTCTTATTTTTCCTTTTTTGTTCTTATTTGTTTTTATTTTTTCTTATTTTATTATTATTTATTCTTATTGGTCCTTATTTTTTTCTTTTATTATTATTTATTCTTATTTATTCTGATTTTATTATTATTTATTCTTATTTTTTTTCTTTTTTGTTCTTATTTATTCTTATTTGTGTTATTATTTAACATACTTAAATATATACATTCCTTAAATATGCTATGGAAAAATATTCATAAATGAATATTTGTACTTTGTACTGAATATTGTCGCGGCCCCCGCGAGAAATCCTGCGACCCCCCAGAGGGCCGAGGCCCATAATTTGGGAAGCACTGATAAAGAAGACTAGGCATGTATACAAAATGTGTGGTTATGTAAACAACCTTGTTCTATTTTTAATGTACTATATGTACGAAAATATAAAAATAATTTATATTTATTAATTTGGTCCGTGGCTACGAGGGCAGTGTTAATGCGCACGATGTGGAGTAAGAACGCTGTCTGATCGTCAGCGCTACCAGCGTCGGGTATTGAACGGATGCGTGTGGGTAGCGGAGTGCGGGGGGAGACTCACTGTTAAGAGTCGTGTCGCACTGCGACTCGGTGCAGTCTTACTGACTCACAGCTTCTTTGAAGCAGTGCGTTTTTAATATTCCCCAGCACTCCCAAATATTTTACCCACGAATCGTCACCGTTTTTTTTAGGAAACAAAGGGCATTTACCTTTATATTGCAAATATTTACGAAATGTAAATTAAGCGGCGTTCTGAAAAGAAGCACTATAGGAGGAACACGCCGCTCTATAGCGGCGCTCTGGTAGCTTTATAGGAGGGTTTACCGTAATTATAAACAGAAAAACGTTTATTAACTTTATATATATGACTAGTTTAGTGGGGTTTTTTTTGTTTTTTTTTCCTTTCCGGATAATTCTTAGAATGTCAGTTTTTCTCGATTTCCACAAACGCGAATAAATATATTTAGAACATTCGATATGAGGAAATAATACATGATTCATTTTTAATTCACAACTCATAGTCATAGCTATTTTTATATACATAAATATTTATGTATGAATGAATAATTTAATGTAAATTTAATCAAATAACATTAGGATATTTATTCTTTTTATTTTTTATATACATGTTATGTCCAAAAAAGGGAATCGAGTTTATCGTAAGTGTCTTTTGAGGCATGAGTCTTACAGCTTTTGCGAAGAGATGTTGGATCATCAAATTGTCCGAAAATGGTGGGCAGAGGACGATAACCTCAGTAAACAATGGACGAGAAGAATGCTAACAAGCCCAAATGTGGATCAAGTCGGTAACCATTATTTTCTGAGCTAAAAACATCATATGAGAATGAATTCCTGACAAAAGAGCAAGGAGAGCAATCAGTAAGATAGACAACACTATTCAATCTGAAAAAAATGAAGCCAAACAAGTCATCCAAGGGCCATTTTCAGATGAAAGGCGATGAATCGATAATAGAATCATTAGTAATGTCATTTTGGTACATAGAAAAAATGCTGTTTTTATTTGATGAAGGATTGTGATCAAACGAAGCTATCAATACCTTTTGCGATGTTTATGGAGACATCTTGAATCCTAGACAGTGCTATAAATGGTGTCAAAACATCAATGACAATTTAATCTCATTGGTGGAGTCCGATCCGCGTAAATCAATCAAGGCATATACACAAGATCTAGGTTGTCCATAGTCAACAGTTAAGGATCATTCAAAAAGCCCGGAAAATATAGGAACTTTCTCCATTGATCATAGAACAACTTATGTTTATTTCTACTGTCTAGATATGAAACCGATTCGTTTCTTAGAATGATTGTTACTGGGGATCCGAGCAATCTAAAGGTTAAACAACAATGACTTTCATCAAATCAAGTCGCTGTGTCTTCTACCCTTGGCCCATCATTGACTAAAAAAGGTACTCCTATGTATTTATGTCGGGATGTTTTGGTAATAATTTACCGTTGTTTAATGACAGTTACCACCAAGAGTCCACCATCTTTTTTGGACACCGGATTAACCGAATATTCAATTCGAGATGAAAAAAAAGGAGTCGTATTTTAATTAAAAAAAATATTTCGTGACCATTTTAAGCGGCGTATTCTAAACAACACATTTTTCGACCATATGCTGAAACCCCTTTTTTACATGCTCCGAATTCCCGTTTTCCCGCTATTTGCGTTCAATTTTTACAATCCTGTTTTATTTTAGTACATAATTGAATGCATGGCAATTTAAAATGTTTATAACAATTATTATGGAACTAAAATCTGATACAAATATTATTATTAAAATTGGTACGACGAGAATATCCCTTAAATTTTAAGGTATTTATTTTAGATGCATTACACTGTTAAAGCATGGGATGAAATTAAAGAAATGGCCATCAAAATTTGTTTTCGAAAAACTGGAATCATTAAGGAACAAAAGGATGAAATATAAGATACTACCGATGAGAGCCTGGGCTGAGCCGGACTAGAAACACTGGATATCGATGTTATAGTGGACAGTCACATCCATGTACAATTTATTTGACGAAGAATTATTTGGCGAAGAAGAGGTAAACTTAATCCATCTAATTCCAAGAAAAACTTACAGTTTTACAGTAAGATGACAATCCCAATTGTAAACAATCAAGGTTACTATTGGTCGAGATCTGGTTTTTGATTTAATTATGTTCATGGTGGAAAATAAAGATTCGCACATATATATGGAACCAAAACAGGATTTAATTTTGTTAATATAAGCTCCTTTTTTCAAAATAATTATGTCATTTTGAACATTCAAAATCTTCAATTTCCGACGTTTCTTCATGAAGAATTTCCGATATGTAATTAACAATTTCAGAAACGTCTGAGTATTAATAGGATTTACAAAAAATGTAGCCCCTGGTTCGATAATAGAAAATTGCTGGAATTTATTTCCAAATTGCTGCAATTTCATTCTTGGAAAGTGTTCAAGGGAATTTTTCGACAAATTATTTATCCAAAACTGTATTTAAGCTTTGAAAGCTTTTATATAAATCATTTCTGCTATATCTTTATTTTTCTCCTGAATTTCATGACTTAAATTATTAAATTTTTCACAATCCGTCAAAAAAGTTCATTAGCTTGTAGCGGGCGCACAAAAATAGCTTTGGGGGGGCACACGCGCCCGCGGTCATAGGGTTAAGAACCCCTTCTGATGTATATTGAGAGCCTTAAAAGCTACTCTACTAGCATTGAAGATGTACAATATTAAACTTTCATATCGATTTACAAGATCGAAAGAGCTGCAAACTAGCACAAACATATGTACCAAACTGATTTGCGCGATTATTTAAATAGGAAATATTTTTAATTTTTGCGTATTTTTTTTAGTAATTCCTTCATAAATGTAAAAACGGGATTTTATTGTATTTATATTGTAATTTATACAAAATATGGTGGTTATTCCACGGAGTACGCAATAATTATTTTAATTAACGCCATGTTGCGTCCTGGCAATGCATGATTTTTTTAAATATATGTCGAAGGTTGGCAACACTGTCAATCGAGCTGTCAAAAAAAATAATTTACATAATTATGTGAATAATAATAATAAGTAATATTTTATATTTATCGTATCGTATATAGAATATATAATAATAATGAAATAGTGTTGTATTGAAAAGGGTTGCGTTTTGAATTCATTTGTTTTTTTCAGATCGGACGTGCATCGGGTCGAGGCGGAGTGAGAATTGGGGGGGCGGGGCGGTACGCGCTTTGTCGTTAACGGCTGGAGCCGCGCGGGCAGGTCGCGCCGCATCATGCGGGACGTGGCCAGCAAGATGGCCGAGCTGAAGTTCGAAGCGCCGCTCGCGCAGTTCGAGGAGGCCGACGAGTGGGGCGCCGAGCTGGGCCTGCCCGGCAAGGCGGCGCCGCTCAACGGCAACGAGCCGCCCGACTCCAACCTGCTCCAGCTCCAGCCGCAGCCCCAGCCCGCCTACCGTCGCGCGCGCCCTCGCCTCGACGCCAACTGCAACGCGCCCCCCCAGCCCGACAACTTCGGCGAGACCTTCTCCGGCTCCCTCGAGGACCTCGTCAACACCTTCGACGACAAGATCACCAAGTGCTTCGGCAACTACGAGGAGTCCGTCGAGAAGCTGGCGCCGGTCCAGGTCAGGACGCAGGAGGAGATCATGAACGAGTGCCAGTGAGTCTTTTGTTTCATTGCGACGTATTTACGTTCGCATCGATCACCCCCCGTCCCCCGTTTCAGTCGCGAGCTTTTTTCAGCGGCGCCCCTGGCGGCCAAACAATGCATCGCGCCGAAAAATTCAAATTTTCGCGCCTAAACCATTACGGCGCGTTGTTTACGTTCGAACAGCTGACTATTGTTAACGTTTTTTTCTATCGCTCGACGATAAACGATCTAGACACGTTATTAAACAAACACTATGACGTATTATGAATAATATATATCCGGCGAGGGGCTTCTCGCTCCTATTTTTATCGACGTCGCCATTATTTGCACAGTGGACGAAATTTCAAAGGTCTCCGTCGATCGGTCCTTGATATTTCGAAACCTCCACAGTTCGAGGGTTCGCTAAAGGTTAAGCGGGGGTGTGGACGAGTCGCAAATATCAATTCTAATGCCAAACGCCGGCATCGTCGTATTGATCCGGAGACTCGACCCTCGCGCGCATGCGCAACCCTCCGCGCGACCGAGGGTTGAAAAATAAAACGACCCCTACACCCCGAAACGACGCAAATCCCAACAAAATCCGACTTTAAAACGTAAAAACTCGCATAATCGGCATACGTTGAACGGAATTTGAGTCCGCCGTCGGTAAGGAATCTGTAGGAATGTCGAGAATTTCGCCTCGGTCAGGTATTCGGGTTGTCTGGAGCTTTTTGTGCAGACTGCATACGATGAAATACAGCCGCGAACTTGACCAAGGAAAATAAAATAACGAGTTTACCTGTTGCCGACGTGGCCGTCGGGCCGTTCGCGTTCAGTCGTCGTGATTCAATTTTTAATCGATCGAATGCGTGCCGCGAATAAGGTGGTAACTGACAAAAAACGTATTTAAATATATATTTTCCATTTTTTTTAAATAAAAAATACCTAATTATATTCAAAACAACACGAAAGACACTCTGAACATGTGGAATAACGTGCTCCGTCAATGCAGTTACTACTTTATTCCACAGCTCTTATATAAAACTATGTATTAGAGGGAACCAAATGAAATATAAAAAAAATCACAATTTTTTTTTATATTTCATTTACATTTGCGTGTTCCTGACCGGGGGAATTTTTTTCTTGAGTCATCGATGCGTTCGTTATCGTGATGAAGAATTATTCCCTTTCTGTTCAATAAAATATGACGTTTGATTTTTATTTTCTCATCGTTTAATCTTTCCAATCGTTGACAGTAAACATCTACATTAATTGTTTCGTCCGGTTTTAATAATTCGTAATGAATAACTCCTCTTACATCCCACCAAATGCACAAAAGTACATTTCTGAGTGTTAAATCAAGCTTTAGGGATCATAACGGAAGTTTGATTAAGATAAAGCCGTTGCCTTTTCGACTTATATTATCATGAAGAATCCATTTCTCATCTTTAGTTACAATTTAGTCGATTTTTTTGTCTCGACAACAAAGAATTTGCTTTATTTGCTAGTTTCAGTGGCTTTTCTGATATCCAAGCCCTGATCAATATCTGATGTGTCCTTCGTCAATTTCTGGTTTGGTGCATATGGACAAAAACTGCATTTAAACTGCAACATTCGGTTATAAAATACGCTATTTCTTTCGGGTTCCTAATAAATACTAGCGGAGAGAACTACGGGTGCCTCTTCAGACATGTAGACACTTGAAACCACGTTATTCCACTAAGCGCATTAAATAATCCTATGACAACGTTAGCTTACCACTATGACGTAACCACATAGCAATTTTTCCATCAAATATAGGATTTTAAATATGTGTTAGTTACCACCTTATTCGCGGCACGTATTCAATTCATTATTTATTAGAATAATAACCGATTTGCATACAATTGAGTGCGTATATATTAAAAAAATGCATATCTGACCTCAATTTTAAGTGTCGTTTTGGCGGAATGACGATTAACCCTTCGACCGCTATGGTCACACCCGTGTGTCAATACCTTCACGGTTTAATTATTCATTTTTATCTCAATTAAACATAATCGTGTCCCAGAAGTATGAAGTAAAATACTATTTTAAACATTATTCGGTTTCTGTTCCTTGGGATTTGGATTAAATAACAGACGTCCCTATTAAGCGGAATCTACTGTATATTTGGACATCATTATTTTTAAAATACTAAGCGTTAAAATGTTGATGAGATTCTATTCAACCAGATGTTGGATGATTAATACTTGAGTGAAATCGTTTCTGCGAAAACTGATTCAGAAAAATATACTGATCCTAATTTCGATTATACTCGAGCATGCATAGGATAATACTAACCTAGCCGTGCCGATGGGGTATATTTGGGACCCCAATTTTTCGATTTTTCTCCAATAACTATAATCCTAAATATCATAAACTTTTTGTATTTGTCTTAAAAAGTGTCGCATTAGTTGAAATAGACCCCATCGACCATAGCCGTTGGTGTCGAGTCGCCGTGACGGATCGGTTAATGAAATAAAACAATTTATATGAAAATATTACGCGAAAGTAATTAATTTTTTACAATTAAGATGATTTTGAATAAAGTATGCCACAATCTGTATCAAGTATTCAGTGCAAAAAACGCCTTTTTTAATCGTAAGACTTTCTAAATTTTATGAAAATGCTCTGAATCATCTCGAGCATTAAAAAAAATATACGAATTATTTTTTTTATATTTATTTACTCGATTTTTTGTAATATTAATACTTTTTAATCAAAAATATAAAATACGTCGTATAAAAAGAACCATTCGTATGAATACCCTTTAACTACCCTTATTTTACAAAATTATTTTTTTCTTATTTATGTCCAAATGTCTGAAAACCAAACCCATGATGTCTCAGAATATTTCACATGCCCTCTGATATTAAAACAAATACATATAAATCGTATACATATGTTTTACCAGAATGAAATACTCAATTCTAATATTAGGGATACCGGAAAGAAATCCATTTGTTTTTTTTTATTCTTAAAATAAAATATAATATATGACGCCATAAAAGATAATTCGCAGAAAGATAATTAATGATTAAATTATTTTTAATAAATTAAAACCTGAACAAATTTTACTGTTTTATATATAGATGTAAAAGATACATCATATCTGGAATTCATCCGCTCCCCCATGTTCTGAGAATAGATTTTCTGACGTAAAATCGCTTTCTGAAAATATTTCAATCGATAGTATCATCGACGATTCACGTCGGGCATAAATCACGACGATAGATCGTTGTCTGCGTTCCTCTCATCTCTCATATATGACTTATGGGAGCGATACACCTTATTTTACGTTCACACTATTCAATCATCGTGACAGCAACGATCCATCCACGTTGCCACAGAGAATGTGATCGATGTTTCGTTGCATGGTGCATACGTATCCTCATCGATCTGGTGTTATGCAGTTTTTCAGCGGCATCCACCAAGGTCTTGACGTGACGCAACAACGGCCAATGGACCGACTGTCCTCCTCTTGGTATAGACTATTTTCGGTTTTGGTATTTTTAGCATCTCCCTAAACGCTATCTCCCCGCGGTTTATCTAAGCAGTTTTGTAATCAAAGTCGGTTCAGACTATCGCAGTCTTGACCGTGACACGAAACAGACCCACTTTTTTTCAGTAGAAAACGAAAATGATAATGTAGCACTCGAGCTAATCTATGGCTTCCACTGTTTTTTGCGATATCTTACTGTGACTTATCTGTGTGTATTGCGATATCAAAGCGACATAAGTCTGTGCGTCGCTCTCCTCATGACTCACGTGTATTCCCGCGAGCGATAAAATCCGCGAAAGCCTCAAAATGGCCGCACGTCCTGGCACCGAGGTCTCCCACGTGCACGATCGATACCGACGGGGTCCACGACCGGATTCCCGGCCTCAGACAAAACAAACAAACCAGATCCTCTCGCCCGAGGCTGCCTGCGAGCCTCCAGACGACCAGTTCGTCATCCTCTCCCCCGTCTGATCCATCGCACATTTATGATTCTAACCTTGATGTTTTTCAAACGTCGAGAGTGTTTCGCAAATTGAACTAATCGACCATTCTGCGCATGCGCATACAATTATGGTGTTTGCGCGTCGGAGGAAGTGCATCCGACGGCTCGTGCCTTCTCCGGCACGTTCCTATTGTGTATCGATGCCCGATGGACCGTGTCCGATATATAAAAAAAAACAAATTATTTAATCGATTACGCACATTTAATGTTGGTCGATGGGTAGAAGGGGGCGGTGCGTGCGAATAAGCGCATCTTTGATTGGCGCACGCGCATCTTTGCATAACGTTAAACTCCCGTCATTATTAATATTTAAATCGGATGATGAATGTGGCGCGTGCCCGTTTGACAATTATGTGCGCATGATCCGAATGCCGATTCAACGGTGAATAATCAGGGCTGCCACTGATATCGATCTACTTTCTCTCTGACTCATGACTGCAAGGGTGAGCTTTTTTTCCCTTTGTTCTGCGTATTAGGGGGATTAAAATATACTCAGGTAGTGTCAAAACGGTAAATATCAGGTGTTCAGACAGTATTTTTTTTTTGTGATTTTTAACCTCTTCGTTTGAAGTAAAGGTTTTACCGTCTAAAAACAATTGAAGAGAACGGAACAAATAATAATCAGAAGGTGCCGGATCTGGAGAATATGGTGGTGGAACACTACACCTTTCTATTGATCAATTCTGACCTTTTCTGTTTAAGTGA
>JAGXCT010035851.1:99404-110407 GCA_022495035.1 Philopotamus ludificatus | reverse complement strand
GTATACTGGCTCTGTGGTGAGAAATCCGTTAGAGACCAGATATATTTATGCACATGTGTGTACACAAACATGTACATATTTTTTCAGTGGTGCACTTTTGTTAAATATTTATAAAAGTTTACTTTGGTTTTTAGTCAACTCTACGCAAAGTTATGTTGACTATAATAAAAAATGTTAATAAGAGATGCTGGCCATCAATTTTAATGGTATGGTAGATAATTAAGAAGACAAACACAGAGATTCAGAATATCTAAATAAAATTATATTATAACAAAATTTACCCATTATTTCCCATACTGGTTGTTTTTTTGGGTCGTTGGCTACAAAATCCGGTACCACAGTATTCGTACATGATAACCATGACGGAACTCTAGACGAATCTCCAGATATCTTTGTCATTTTGTTCAATAACGTATCTTGTATCGAGGCTAGTGTACTGTCATCTAATCCAGTGTGAACTTTGGTTACAGTGAGCCAACGGTCTTTAATTTCGTCATAGCATCCCATCAAAAAAACTGATAACATACCGCCTTTCTTTCCACTTCCTAAAAAAAAATATTACATATTAATGTTGATACAACAGTTTTCAAGTTTTTAATAAATAAAAACATTTTTATAAGCATTGTTTTATTGATTTGATAAATTTAATAATTTCCATCGGTTCATATAACATACTTCCACATTTCTATCAACTTATTAATACCATTGGACTAAGACTCCCTTGACTTTGAAGCAAAAAATGATTTAAGGGATGTTTTTACCTGCATTTTTTTTTAAGATTTATAAAAAATGCAGTGATCTGAGTAGTTGATAATCAGAAGTAGCAAAGCCTGGAGAATATGGTGGGTACTCGATAACATCCCAATTCAATTCATTACGGTTATTTCGGGTCATTATTGCCACATATGGTTGCATATTGTCAAGATGAAACTCTATCCGTTATCTGTTTACCTTTTCTGGTCTATTCTTTTCAAGGACGATGTTAAATTTAATTAATTGTTGACAATATGCTTCAGCTATAATTTTTTATTACGTTCTAAGAGATCAAAATACACCCTTGCAATCCCACCAAGACAAAACATTACTTTTTAATGGATTTCGACCTTGAAAGTTTTTAATGGCTTGTCTACTTATACCTTTATGTTACTGAGCGCAGATAGTACTTGGATGTGTAGGGGTAAAGACTGGCGACCTTCATTTCACAAGAATGAATTTTCCTCCATAATGGGAATCATGCACATGATCACGTTCCTCAGAAATGAGAGAAAGTGAATTAATTTATAGTTATACCCAATATCATATCCGTGTTACATTATCGTACACTACCCATTTCTCATCTCTTTTAATTAATCGATGCAAAAAAGGGTAGTGTTCTTGTCTCGCACTCAAACCAACACATGTTGAAACACGGTCCAATAAATTGACAGCTGATATTTGATGAGTAAGCCAAATGACTAACTGTGAAACCAACCCTATACGATATACTGCGATCTCTCACACGTGACGTGAGGGCTCCCCTTTCGTGTTCATACCGCGGGGACCCGAGCCGTCTCGGTATGCGGTTTTTTGTAAAGAGTTTCCCCCTCTTGGCCATTGCTGGCGCATTGACGTACATCTTCTACCATAGATTGATTTACCTCTCTCGACTGTGTCCAGGCAAGTAGGAGGGGGTTTGTCTCGGTATTCGTTTGTTCTCTTCTCTAAGGCGTTATCTGCTTATAACGAGTCACAAGTGACAAGTAGCGAGCGTCCACATAAAAGGATGAATTTAAAACAGATATTTCCATCAGTTCCAAGGAAAATAATTTCAATAATGTATACAATTTACCGTAAGATGCTCCGAGTACAACGAGGTCTGCACAATCCGCCATAGCACCATCGAATAGATAATCTTTCTTTACCTTTAGCCAATGCCGTTTTCCTGGTTCGTAAGTCGATTCTAAATCTTTCAATACCAATCCTTCTAAACCCTGTTTCAATACCTACAAATTTTAATTAAAAATAATATGAATACGAAATAAAATATAAATTTGGTTCATTTATAAATACCCTAATAATCATATCAGCTAATTCGCCTTCTTCTTTGATTACTTTCATCTCCGAAAGTACGACATGATTTTTTACTTCAGTAATATTTTCTTCCAATACTTTACGTCTCTTCCACATCGGTTCATTAACTAAGCTTTTTCCATTATAGTATATACAATCGAATACAAATAAACACACTTCGGCGTCTTTGAATTCGCTCTTTTTATGAACGCCCAATGTACCGAACGGCAATGGCTTACCATCCTTTGTATCAATCATTAATATTTCCGAATCCAAGATCAAATCATTTGCATGCGGAAACGCTTTCGGAATGAAATCTTTGAATCTTGCTATTTTATGGCCTAGCACTGGCTTCAATGATCGTGAATAATACCGAAATTCGGATCCAGACTTGTGCACCTGGACACGTTCCCCGTCGTACTTAATCTCGGATAACATTCCGTTTTTGCATTTCTCCATTGCTATCTGGACAGATTTGCAAGCTTCGGCCAACATCGGTAACACGGGCTTCATTATTATGATATCGGCATTTACTTGCTTTTTCACTGGACTTGAACTTGTTTTGCCTTTGTTATTCGACGACGTGACTCGAGATATCACAACATCTATATCTCTGGATGACTGGAAAATTTTATAAGCATCGTTGTGCACTCCAGATAATATATTTTTAGCTCCAGCATTCATTCTCAGATCGCCGTTTATCAAATATATCAAATATTTTAAATCGTCAGCGGAACATCGATTTATTATCGTGTTAAAATGAAAAATTTGTTCCTCCTCCTTTGTCAACGAAGATAAATGGTTTAAAAATTCGTCGACTTCGAATACGTTCAATGTGCTCGTTACATTTTGATAGATACGTGATTTTTCATAAAATTTCTTGAGCGTTTCTCCGATGTTGCCTTGCTCTAAATCGGTTAACATTTCGTCGTGACTTGTTTTCAATACCTTCGAAAACAACTTAACCAATTGTTTATTTTTTACATTGTATATCCGTTTAATGACTCCCGGTAATAAAAAGCGACACCATAGTCCGATATCGCCTTTAAAACCGGTTTTATCAGTGCCTTCCGTAAAAAATTTACTAATAATTGCCGTTTTATCCAGATGTTTATCATTTTTAGCAATATTCATACATAAATTGCTAAAGGTTTTAAATTTATTATCTTCGTGATCTACGTCATAATCTTTTTTTGACGGCAAAACATCCTCGCTTTTATCGTTTGAAATGGTTTCTGTAAACACTTTTACATCCAAATTATTTTTATTAGCATAATCTACTTCCATCTCATTTAACGTTTTCAAAAAAAAAGATTTATCTTCGGGTGATAAATTTGGAAAGTTTCCAACATCGCTGATTGATTGGATCCTCCGAGTTGTAGGTCTCTGTTTCATCAATACTTTCATGAAACAATTTATATGGTGCCATAACTTCATTAGGCTTCCTTCTCCGTATTGGCCCACAGCTAATTTGGCAATGCGCAATTCTCCGGATTGACATGATTGTTTGCAATCCTTGCATGCGGCTCGGCCACCTTTTGCCCTTTCAATATAATACGGTGCTTCTTCCTCCTCCATTTCAACAAATTAAATTATTATATTTCTACCTGTAACAAATATATAAATCTCTTATATAACACATATCAGTTTATAATATTTATATAGTAAAACACGTTAAACACAAAATAAATTATCAAAATATACGATCAATATGAAAAATTGATATAAAAAAGGCACCAGAAATTTTTACTATTGCCAAAAAGTTTAACAATCGATAACACAAAATACATTTAATCTATAGAATCTCCACAGATAAAATTAATTGCCCCTTTATCGGAGAATACATAGATAACCACAACATATATTGCTTTAACAATTTAAACATGATGTATTTACTATTGTTTCATTAAACTTTTCGAAAATTTACACATTTAAATCAGTAAATAAAAAAATACATCAATAAAACTACCGTAAACAATCGAGCAAGTCAAAACACGAGCCGGAAACTGTCAGTTTAACTTGGCCCTAACACAAATCAATCCGACCATCTAATGTGCGCATGTCACAATACTAAGCGGAATATTACAATGCAGATAAAATATAATACGAAACTTATTGTCACGCAAAAATTCATAAAATATACATTAATAAAAAACTCATTTAAAAACAATTTATTGTTTAAATTGCTGCCGAATTAAACAATAAAAATATAATTTAATATTAACAGATCCTGCATGTTATACACATATTTTTAACGCTAAGTTACAGCCGTGTTCATAGTTATTTAAATAGATCTAAAGCCATATTAATATTAGTTAATATTTATATTACATTATAATCTAGTTATTCATTTTATTATTTCAGCTTCCAGTTGCGATGCTGTATTCAACAGTGACGCTGGTAAAAATGGATCATTTTATTCGCCGCATTACCCTGGACCATATCCGCCGAGATCACATTGCCGATATGATTTTCAAGGACGGGGCAAAGAAAGGATTCAGATAGTCTTCCAAGATTTTAGTCTATATCATCCCACCGAAGATTCAAAAGAGTAACACATCAAGATTGCTAATTAATTATTGTCATTGTACGAAAATATTCATGTAACTATGTTTTCAGGTGCGAGAGTATAGACGCCCTGCAAGCTTATGTATATATTGATGGGCGTATGGAGAAGATTGATTCATTTTGTGGAGCAATTATGCCCAGACCAATTATGTCCAATGGACCTAGGATGATGCTTGAATTTAGAGGATTGTATTCTTCACGTTATGTCAAGGGGTTTAAAGCGATGTACAGCTTCACCGAGAGTAAGTCGTATACTAAACAATAAATAGTAAACGAATGAAATATTAGTGTAATTGTATTGTATTTGTTTTGCGATCATTTCAAAGTTGTCTATATTTATGTAACAAATTGATAATGATTAAATGAAAGCATCACTTGAATCAGACCCATATACAATTCGAGAACTCGCCCATAGTTTTCTCCAAGATAAAGTAACACGATGATAAATTGTAGTTAACGCTAAATTATTCATTTGAATTCCCATCGATTGTAAGATGTAATATGATTAATCTGTTTTTAAATTGATATTATAGATTTTGGTGTATCTACCGGTAAGCAATTGCAAGAGTTTCCGTGTGCCTTTGTTTTCAATAGTTCAGAAACCAGAAATGGAACGTTTAGTTCGCCGAATTATCCAGGATCATATCCTAGAGACACTGAGTGTCATTATTTCTTTCATGGATTGCAACGTGAAAAGGTTCATCTGCATTTTACATATTTTGATATAGAGGGTGTATTGCCGTAAGTCTTATTATATCATTATAATAATTAATCGAATATATTTTATTAATGTTGATATATCGTTGCAGATGTGAGGCGATATCGGCTAGCGACTATGTAGAATTTTCAAATTTTATGTCAAGAGATAGAAAATATAATAGGCATTGTGGACAATTAAAAGAGTTTCACATTGAGTCTGATAGGAAATTTTTCAGGGTTACTTTTCGATCAAACGATCGGTTAGACGGTACCGGATTCAAAGCTAATTATCAATTCTTAGATGAAATCGAATCGTACAGTACCAAACCGGAAAAAGGAAAATCGTGTAGCCAAAAAAATGGTAAGTATTAATCCGTTACGTATTAAAATAAATTTATACCGATGAATAATAACGTTTATAATTGTTTTCAGATATATCAAGTATCGGAATGTTGATCATTCTAGCACTCCTCGTCATATTGGATTAACGTGATACATTTTTAGACTTGTACGATTAATACATTTAAGACTATCTTTATGAAAACTAAATGTAAATAGACTATTTTTCAATAAAAACTTTGATTTTAGATTTTTGTAACATATTTCTGTATAATAATTTTTTTTGGATAACTTAACACATCCATAGCGAGATACAATTAATATTAATGTACATTGAATTATACGATGACAAAATAAAATAGCACCGTTTATATGAAATTTGATTATGTACAGTCTTAGCACAATAATTATCTGTAATTGATATGATTTTATTTATAAAAATAAATTTTCAACAGTGGAACACCAATTTACGAAATATATCCCGCTTGATAATAATTAAATAATAAATAAATTTAAATAATATATCTAAGAATTTACTTACATACATTTCTTAATTTGATAGAAACATTATAAAATCATAAAATAGGTATTTTTTTGAAAGTTAAGTAAATGAATTTCGTATTTTGGAGTTCTACATATATATATAATTTATTTTGTTATCTTATCGTACTGATGATATGAATAAAATAAACAAGTTTTAATACTTTTTGATGATATTGCGTCAAATTTGTCAATAATTTGATAAAAATATTATATAATTCTATACCGATCACGCTAAAAGGTTTAACTATTAAATTTAACTACAGGCTATTTATTACACAATGCCACTTGTAAAAAATTAATAAATATATATGTATTATAAAGATGTCAAATGATTAAAAATCATATTCTTGGCGCAATTTCTTTAATTTATTTATTTTTAATTAGTAGTGTTTTATGTAATTAAATAATAAAATATTTGTATATGTTAAAAAATATTAAATTATTGTATATTGATTTTATATTATTTAATATACTGCAGCGCGCATGGAATTTCAATGAAAAAAATAGTAAATTTGTAAATAATTTTGTATAATATAATTTAACTACATGAATATTGTAAGCAATAAAATATATTTCAATATTACAAATGATTTTTGTCTTTTATTATTTTGCATTAATTATTTAATAATGTGAAAAAATTGAGAAACTTTGGAATAATCGAGTTAGAGACCGCCCATCGACAGCGATATGGCGACGGTTCTCCAGCGGACTAATCAATTAATATATTATTTTATGTAAAGTTGGACCGTTTTTTAATATGAAGAATTTTAAATATCCGTTGAATTTACTAGAAAAGTATTAGGAATACATAAACGATGAAAGATCCTATGAAAACGTAGCAGTTAATCTGTGAGATCTCGACTCCTCCTACTTTTACAGTGCGTCAAAGATTCTCCAACTGTACAATAATATTAATTTATTTTCATATTTACGTACTAATCGATGACCATTTTGACATCTCAAAATGAAGACTGCTGTTTTGTCGTCTCGTTTTATATTGAATATTCGTTGAATTATTATAAAAGTATTAGGAATACATAAACGACAAAGGATCGTTGTGACAATCACATAAAATATAATATTTATTAACATGAAAATACAACACTGTCTTGAAGATTTATAAACTCCTCCCCCATTTATAGTGCATCAAAGATTCTCTAACTGTACAATAATATTTATTTATTATTATATTTACGGTGACATTTTTTAACATTTAAAGTTAAAGAACTGCTGATCAATCAAATATATTATTACGTGGGGCGGATCCATTTTAGCATAGGTTGCTGACTCTTTACGTCTCACTCACACAGTCAACTGTCATACTCGCTGGCAACCATCGATTACCTATGCTGTCCTTATGATTTATACCGATTTTTGTCGAATGATCGACGTTTTAGACAAAACTAATGATATCAAATAATATATTTTTAATTTAAATGAACTTTCCAATTTTTTTATATTTTACCAATGGTTTCTAAAATGTATTATCTGTGTAAAAACGAAAACTAGTGTAATTATCTCGTTTAAAAAATATTAACAGGGAATAAAAAAAAAGCACATTGCATTAACGTTTGTAAAAATATAATTTATTTATTCAGTTTAATTTATTTTACATTCATTTTGTACAAATATTTAAAAAAAAGCAATACCGGGTCAATAAATGCGTTAATTATAATAATAAAAAAAATCATTATTTATGTACAATCTTTGGAAATGATACTGTAATACAACAGAATACATGTCAAAAGCAAACTTTAGATATAGATGCTTATGACGGCAAAGGTAATTTAGAAAACTGACATGAATAATTTAAACAATAGATATATTTATAATAATTAATAATGAATCTATAGATTAGAATGTGATTTGATTATCTAACAAAATTACTAATCTATTACAACAAAATTCATAATTTCAATAGACGCTAAAATATATCGATTATATATGAATATATTAATAATGCATTCTGTTATTTTAATATATTTATAAATTTTGGAATTCATCGTCAAAAATAAATTAATTTGATTTAAACGTTTAAATTATTTATTCTTATTACTATCCAAACACAATTGGACCTTTTAGCACCGATTAAATCTATTAGTCTTAAAAATGCATTAACATATAATGAGCGCATAATATTGCATTACGTCAATAATTAAAAAAATCATAAGAATGCGTTTACGAATTGAGTAAAATAATTTTACATTTATCGCATACACGCACTGGACGATTGCGACCCTCGAGAGCGACGAATGTATCGCTGCAAGCGTTGCAAAATATATCGCCACATTTTCGGCAATGGTGCTGAAAACAAACGTAAGTAAATGTATATATTATTTATATTAAAATAAAAATAAATATATTTTACCTTTCTTCTCGTTAAATTAAATTCTTTCTCGCAGCATCGGCAATTTACAACGTGGCTATCGTCGGCCCAGCTCGAAGGTCTGCCATTTTTGCTATGAGATTCCTCCTTTGACATGTTACCCTCGACCGCCTCCATCAATTCCGCCACTTTCAATTTGTCGGAGCTCAGCGCATCGCCGACTTCCTCGAGCGCCATTTGTGCATCGGCGAATTTAACACGCAACGATTCGAGCTCTTCTTCCAATTGCAAATTTTTCTAATAATAATAAACGATTATAAAAATGTTTAATATTTCGAACTAATAATTTTAATAAAATACTTACCCTCTCGACAGATTTTAATGATTCTATATCTTGACCCAGCTCCGATATTCTTTCGCGATCTTTCATCATTGTCTCCTGTAATATTTTAATGTCGATATTAATAACATACGGCTTAGATAAAGCAATAAATCATACTTGTAATGCAATTCTCCACTCTCGCTCAATGTGTAAATCGCCTTCGGCCGCTGCTTCTTTTCGTTCGGCTTCTGCAGCTCTACTCCCTAAAATTCTTATACTCTCCTCTCCTTTAATTCTTCCTTCTTTTTCTAATTTTAATCTAAAATATCAAATTAGCGCAATTGTCTTTTAATCATTATATCTTTCATTAATAAATTATTACAGTAACCTCATAAATAAGAAGGAATTCCATTCTAAGAGCAAAGAGTTTTCAAGCATATTTAAAACAATGATGTATGG
Organism: Philopotamus ludificatus; assembly: GCA_022495035.1. Taxonomy (NCBI): domain Eukaryota; kingdom Metazoa; phylum Arthropoda; class Insecta; order Trichoptera; family Philopotamidae; genus Philopotamus; species Philopotamus ludificatus. The sequence goes on along the minus strand of JAGXCT010035851.1, from coordinate 101,102 downwards.
ATTAAAAAATAAAAATCTTCAATATAAAATAATAAATTGAATATATGTGGTTTGATAAAAATTATGGATAACTTTCGTTTTTCTCTAAAAATTTTAATTTACTCATCAATTGTTTGTTTGTTGCCTTTAAAGTAGATACATCTTATTCTGACTAAATCGTAAAAAAAAATAGGCAATAAAATCTTCGCCAACTCGTAAGTTGTCATCTCGACCCAGAGATTGATTGAATTCCGGTCATTACTGTATTTTTTATAAGAAATATATGGACAACAAAATATAATTATAATATTATATACAAAAAAACCTTATTAAAAGACATCTTTAAACCTCAGAACCCCTTTCGGGATACCAAGGGGGTATCGTGGGAGCGTCCGTTTACCACTTAATCCGCCACCAACTAAAGAATATAAGCATGAAATATTCCTGATCATTGGAAGACTGACAAGAAACCTTGAATGAGGACTCAACTATTTTTATAATAATAAATAAATTATATTTCTTGAATATTGTGGTTTTTTTACACGGCTTTTTATTTCCAGGTATTCATGATTTTTTATGAGTCTCATGTCTTTTTTCCCCGATTTTTATTTACTCGGCATTTTTCGTGAAACGTATGGACCAGGGGTTGGGGCAGAGGGGCCAAGTGAAGACCGCAGAGGATCATGGAGTGCCAAAATCAAGAACATTCGGAATAAGAATGGCAGACATGAGTGTGCCGACTCAAGAAGAACTGAATTTAATATCTAAAAATTGCAAATTAAAAAAATCAACAACTAGATGTTGGCCCGACCTTTTCGCCACTGTACCCACCCCTATGCCGAACGCTCTGATCTACCTGTTTCGAAGTTGGCCACCCTCGAGGGTGTTTGAGGCTTCTCAAGTGGTCTTAGGCTCTTTGAGTGTTCATTATTAAAGAATCGGAAGTGAGAACGGAAATCCAAAAAAAGAGAACGCCGGATCAGATCGAAGAATAAAGTAGGCATCTAATATGGCTTCCAATGTCAAGATACGTCAGGGACAAGTGTACCAATTATACTGTCTACAATATTATAAAAAATCACTATTTTTTATCAAACCATGTATATTCGACTAATTGCTTTAGGAATTAATTAAATAATATTGGAATAAAAATAAAAATAATATAGCAACTCATAGAAAACCTAAAAAAATGACACCGATACTATGTTTACATGATTTTGAAATAACAGTTTAAGATAATATAGATTACTTTTATAAACTGATATTTATTCGGAGAAATATTAGTTAATTTTTAATTGAATTGGTAATCGAAGACATTTATCATCTCGACACTTTCATTATTCAAATTTATCAAAAATATTTATAAATTTGATTCAAAAATGCCAAAAAGTGACGGAAGCATAGAACTAATATTTATTTTGAGTAATAGAGTTAAGTAATAAAAACATCAATTGTATTTATATCTACACTGTAATATCGGAAACATTATTTGAAATAAAATCCAGTGTACTTTTTAAATAAATAAATTAATAACCATCAATATGTGGACCAAAACTAAAGGTTGACCAAAGATTAAATGTGTGTATGTAAAATTGACATGAAAAAAAAAACTAACCAAATAGTAGTATTATGCATAATCATAGTGTGCCAAAAAATAATTGATAAAAAGCTGAACAAATATAAAAGCATGTAAAATAATATAAATATACTAAGGTAAAA
>JAGXCT010035851.1:61881-99394 GCA_022495035.1 Philopotamus ludificatus | reverse complement strand
GATTTATTTAAATAATTAATAAAAATTACATGAGCATTTTAGCAGCACAATTACTTGAAGCACATTGATTATGCTCGAATGCCTACACATCGGAGTATGAAAAATGTTACAGCTAACTTATGACTAGAGTCCATGTATGAAAATTCACATGTAATACTTTTAGAATCGTACCATAAATAAATCTTTTTACCAAAAAACGTATACGAAACAAACACACGAGAGTACAGACTCTGCATATCACATAATATCTTAACATATAACATAAATAACAGGTAAAGCGGTGACAATCACAAACACAAATGTGGATACAGATTCAATAAAAGCGTATATGTCGTTACATACGTAATTAATTAATTGTGCAATCGGGTATTGTATTTAATTAATATTTCAAATCCAGATACTTAATTATTTCCTTAAGCTATTGTGGATTTGGTCCATTGTTTTTTTTTTTTTTTTGATAAAAATAATATTAATTCCATTAAGCTGTACGAATACAATTACGATATGCATATAAAAATCAATTGTTATATCATCTTAAACAGATTGAACAACTAGTAATACTTCGATTATCACTAAAAATCTAAATATAAATATCCAGACACGTTTGATCAATCCAGTACACGGCTTTCGGCACAGAATCACTTCACTTTAAATGTTACACGTATAAATATCCAATCACTTATTACGGAAAATTCATACAAAAACGATACACTGCATTTTTTTTCTCAAATAATCGTCAATCAATTGTCACTGTTTATGATATTTACGATGATAAATTAAATAATAATAAATAACACATATTACACACATAATAATATTAGCCATATTTTTTTTTTGTTTGGGTCCACATATGCAAAAATTACATCAAAATAAAAAATATATTCTATTCTATATAAAAATACAGCGTAGTTATTTATATAAAAATATTCGGCTGTAAATTTGTCGGAATGTTTTAAAGCAACACTCATCTTTTGTCCAAAAATCGAAAAATAATATATAATAAAAAAAACCCAGCACCAATAACTATTTTGATTAATAAGCACCATTGTACGCTGACTATTGTTAGTAGCATTTTTACGTAAAAAAAATAACCTACTGTTCATCGAGTTGTTCAATGGTTTTCCCCATAGATTCAGTCTTTTCTTCCAATTTCACAATTACTTCCGTCTTATGTTTCAATGAACTTTCACAAACCTAAAACAATCAATTGTTAATATATGGATAGACGCTTTCACAATGTATTTACTAAATAAATGGCTTTCGTTATCATAAAATAAATATCAAATACGCACAATGGTTCATTTCGAACTGAAAAAATATAACGTTTAAATTGTTTTAATATTTTTTTTTTTTATGTGCGATAAAAATTCAAAAAGCAATACAACATAACGAAAAAAATACATTTATTTGCTTTCCGCATTCGTATCGTGCATGATAAAATCTCCAGTATCTTACAATATATCTTTTTTTATTAAAAATAATAATCTATATATGATATTTTTATACAGAATCATTTTCATAATAAACGTAAAAAAATGCTTATACATAAATTTATTATAATATTAAAAGATGCAAAAATTTCTTAATATTATTCTCTCAATTTTTCAGAGAAAATCTAGATAATATATTTGTCTATTTTTGCTAGATTTTTTAACAATAAAATTTGTGTAATCGTCAGAGTACATTCAACAATATAATACTCTAAATAATAAGATTAAACGAACGTTAACAATATTTTTTTGTATAATTAATAGTATAAACATAACAAAAGTAAAAAAATATTTTACGTTCTAAATTTACATGTCGGTAATTGAATTTCCAGGCCCGGCCGACGGTGAAGCGACCGACTCGACGGACTTTTTTGGCTTCATTTTAAACGGAGGAATCTCTTTCAGATCCAATCTTTTACTCGGCGGTCCGTCCGCGTCTTTAAACTGTTTCGAACCGTCGGCGGCGCCTGAAAATCCAATGCTGTTTTTGGCCAGGGCCGTTTTTCCGTCGACTTGCGGCGATTTTAACGTCTTATCGATACCGGCCGACGTCGGTGATTTCACGTTTTTCAAATCAGTGTCCTGGTTGATGAGATGATTGTATTTCTCGAGGTTGTTCAGTATTTTTCCGATTTGCTCCGCCTTTGATTGCAGCCGCGAGACCACTTCGCCTTTCTGCGTTAGTTCAGATTCGCACTCCTTCAGAATTTTTAAATATCGGATAATTTAACACATGACAAATTCATCATCTACATGATTATATTGAAACAATCTACTTAATATATCACAAATATTTATATAATAAACGCTAAGAAAATAAATTCTAAACAAGCCATGATATAATATTATGTTTTCTAACTTATTTGATGTTTCGTAATGAACGATATTTAAGAAAATAAATTGCCATAACATTATCGGCAGATGTTTAAATTATATCAGGCATAAATAACTGGCTGAGCATTCTATGAATATTAATAATGATTATTTTATACATGAATAAGGAATAATATGAACTACAAAATCAACAGGTCCATTTTGATTTTAGAATAAATCATATGATATTTAATACTTATAATTTATATAAAATACAACATTTTCTAAGTTTTATACTCACTAAGAATGATTAAACATAACATGCTTAGAACAATTTGCTAATAATACATATTTAAAACATGTCATTGGAAATAAAATATAAATAAAGGTTTAAGAATATTATCCAAACAATAAACTATCACACAATGTTATTGTAAATTATAATCCCGGACGAAATCCAGAAGAAATTCAGCGTGGATTCTCAGATAAATTAATACGAAACATTTTTATAGCATTTTTGGGATATTATTCTTATATCATGATTTAATAACAAAAATGTCTTGATTAATAGGTTGTTAAATATAAAATAATAATTTATACGATTAATAAATATTTTTATATCATTCAATAACTTAATATTGATTATTATAATAACTCATATTGCTTTATGGCAATTATATGCTTAGATATTTAATTATTAATACAGTAAAATCTCGGTTTATGATATTAATATATTTCTAAAACTCTTGATCTAGTTTAAAAAAGTTAAATAAAATATTTTTATTTATAAATACACCCATATTGAATAAAAAGACGTATCGTAAATCAAGATTATACCGTATTGTATAAAAATTACTCGGATTAAATATGATTCAATTGATAAATACCTGCAGCTTTTTGTACATTTCCAAGTTGATCAACTTTATGTCGTCCAGTTGTCGCCGAAGAGATATGATCGTGTCTTGTTTATCGTGAATATCTTTCTCCAACAACTTCATGGCAACTTCCATTTCTGCTTTCAAGCACATCTAATAACAGATTTAAATAATTAAATAAACGTAAAAATAAATGAATATATCTACTATTAAATAAATGAATAATCTATCTATTGATAATATTATTTTGTACTTGTAAATCGAGCTCTTTTTTCAATTCACGACGTTTGGATTTTTCTTCGTCCAAAGCTTTAGCAAGTTCCGAATCTGATTCCTTCACGCCATCCTTTTCTTTCTCGCTATTATAACTCTTATTACTGACTTTCTCCTATACATTTAATAAATTTAAATAAAAAACATAACAATGCACAATTAATCGGATAGAATATACACACCTCTTCATCATTGGAATGTATCTCAGTTATTCTTAGTCTATTATCTCGTGGATGCAGATCTTGTCCTGCAAATAAATATCAAATAAAATAATAATATTCTATATGTAAATTATTAAAACATCATTTATTTACCTAAAGCGTGCTTTAATTGATTGTTTTCTTCGTACAGTTGTATCATTCCGTTCTTGGATATAGCCAGATCCTCCTTCATCAGTGCATTTGTAGTAGTGAGTGACTCAACTTTTGCTTGTAAATTGGCTACAGTAGCGCTGTCGATATAAAAATATACATAAGTAATTTATTAATAAATTATTAAATAATTTGTTTGTATTATTACTTCAAATGTCTATTCAATTCCTCTATATAGTTCTTTTGATCTAAAACTGCAGCAATTTGTTTTCTGTGCGGACCCACTTGCTGTTGCTGTGTCGCTGGAGATTCACTATCGTTACCAGAGCCACGTAAATAAAGAGAAAAATCAATAACACCTTGCTGACTATCCAGATCTTCTTCCTATTGAAATCATAATGATGAAATATCGTGAGTGTTCAATAATTGATACGGCTTGCAGATTATCCGTGCATGAATTTAATTCAATATAAAAAAAATCCAAAAAATTTAAAAAGGGAAGTCTACATCAAAACCGTTGGATAAATATGGAGTTGGTGCACAAACTGTTAGTGAAAGCAAATGGAACTTAAAAAAATATACTTATGGTGATTGAAAAAGTTAAAAAAATAAGATTTAAAGAGACAGAATTAAGAAATCATCCTGTTGATAATTAACCAGAAAAGTGCATGGATAGATAGAGTGATCTTTGAAGAGTGGTTCCAAACTAAATGGGTTCCAAAAGTAAGAGATTTTTTTAAAAAGTAAGAGGTTGCCACAAAAAACAACGTTGTTATTAGATAGGAAGGAAACAGTGGTTCTTAACCTTGTTAGAGGTACTGAACCCCACCAGTTTCATATGCGCCTTCACCGAACCCTTATATCATATGTCGTATCATTTTTCATAATATTGTACAATAAGTCGGGTGTGTGTTTTGACCTCCGCCGAACCCGGGAGACTGACTCACCGAACCCCTGAGGTTCGATCGAACCCAGGTTAAGAACCACTGCCCCAACCGGTTGACCGATAAATGGTTTAGTCTCGATACTTTCGCTCTTCTTCCTTCTTTCTAGGGGGTCTATTGAAAAGATCTTTCTCATGATGAAAGGATTGCTATTGAGCGACAAGGAAAACTTGCGACTTGTCATATTACCGAATGTCAATACACTCGCTGCTCCGGCCCTTTAACCCTTTCAGTGCGGGGCGCATGACGTACATGCGCATACAAATCGTGTCCAGGGTGCGGCCGCATGTCGTACATGCGCGAGATTCTTTAAAACTTTAACTTGTCGTTACATGTGTAAACTAGACCGAAGTTAAGTGATGGTGTTTGTTTTAAAAAATCAGCTAATAAACACAGCTATCAATAAATATACAACATATCACAAGAAATTTATAGGAACCATGTAATATGTAAATATGAATAGTAACGATTCAAATCGCGCGAGGTGTCTCATTCAAATCTCCGCAGTAGTATCGGTCATGTATCTTGGCTCAGGGGGTGTTAAGGGTGTTCCACGTACATTATGTTCCACATAACACGCTTACGGATGTAATGGTATAAGAAAATGGTAATGATTTTTGATTTTGATTCGCATTCATTTTTTCACTTAATCTCTGTTTGAGCAATTGATATTTTGTTCGATTTATTATTACGAAAATAAAGCGAATCGAGTTTATTTTTTTAGTTGAGATGGAAGAACATATCCTAATCAACATGTTTGCATAAATTTATTATAGGAAAATGGTCTAATATAGCGGTAAACGGTGAATACAAATTTACCCCGCCAAAAAATAATTTGGTCCAAAACGGCGCCGCACTCAGATGCAGAATTGTGTTTAGACCCGCCGCATTGAAAGGGTTAAGAACCGGTAAGAAACACTTCTTAGTGTGTCTGTCATCAGTGATTAGTGTAGCGACTATCCCGGGGTAGGTTGACCCAACTCCCCAGCCATCCAAAGGCAAATACGAGAATTGTACCTTGTACCGTTTCCCACTACATGACCACTCCCTACAAATTCGCCCTGTCCAGGTCGTAGTGGCAACAAGGAAACTCGTTCCAATGGAAGCAATGCTACACCTGGCGATTGTTTAAGACTATTGCTAAGGTGTGCGATGTTGGTCTGCCGGCCCAAAGAGAAGCCAACCCTTCCGTAAGGCTAGTGGATCAACCTGCACCAGGATTACGTAGCCAACTAATGTTGTTCTTGGTGTGCTCCTAAAGGAAGGAGGCAACTCCATCAATTACGAGCACACGAAGAACGACACGAAGTGAAAACCATACGAAATCATCAATCATGGTTATCATTATCGGCTTTCCTTCTGTCCTTTCTCAACATTCATACAAAATAAAGTGGTGGAAAATTTTACCAGATGTAGAAAGTTGTTTTTTAGCTTTCTCAACCAAGAGAATGGGTATGCAATTGAAGAAGTAGAAATCATAAATCGTATCAGTTGCAATAGAACATTGACTACTGTTGGCAATCTATTGGAGTCCATCAACCAAGGGGAGTCAAATATAAAGATATAGAAATTAGAACTTCTTTAAAAAATCAGAAATAGCAAATCAAAATCACGATTTTTTTTGATAAATATTAACCATGTTAACCATTAATCCTTGGCACCTGATCAGAGCCCTATGCAAAACACTCATTTTGACTTGAGCCCTACTTATTGAACATACATTTTCATATAATAAAAACCTACGTTATCCATAACAGCAGCTAAATTATTGAAAACAACTAGCTGAATTTAGGAAATTAACGGATGGCAGCACAAGCAAGCGGCATCATCAACTTTTCTTGGATTCATGTGGACATGCACATTGATGTGAGAATATTAGTAAAGCAATGCATAGATTCAAATCATAGCATTCCATAAAATGGGGTTATATTATTGTAGTTTTTTTTTGGACATAGAAAGATGAAAGATTTTACAAATTTAATGCAAATATTATACATTTTTTATTGAATTTCGTAAATTATTAGGTTCAATTGAATTTAAAATTAGCGGAGCACTACTGTAATACTTTACCTTAACACACAAATTGCAATCGATGACATTCAGCCCGAGTAATAAACCCATGATTACGACAGCTTCGTCGCTTAACACAAGAGCATGAGGTTCAAAATATTCGGCGAGAGCTTGATCACGATGTTCGAGTAAAACTCTCAAATAATCGGCGAGTTTTTTTTGCATGAGAGCCAAACGTAACCAAGCACGTGCTCTACCCATTGCAGTCCTAAAAAATAACAATAATTAAAACACACCCAAGAGCGATATGATGAAACGCATAAAAAAAAACCATAAAATTGTATTTACCTAACTGTGGGTAAATCTCGCACACTCGCCGTTATATCTTGAGCCTCGGGTGCAAATTTTTCAACCATTTGTAAAATATCCCATAGCTCTTTCTTAGGTCCGAGCAGTCCCTAAAATAATTAACCAATTAGCATCATTAAAATAATTATTACCATTATTATGTAAATACCTTTTTCGGTTTGAGTCCATGTCGAAGCACATGTTCAAGAACGATGAAGAAATGTCTGAGCGGCAGATGATCGGTGTCCAACATACGGCCATAACGTAGAGATTGATCAATAAGCTCTTTTATAACAAGCTTAGATATATTTACCAAATTACTCCGCTCGATGACCACCGGATCACGATCTAAACGATATAAATGATAAAGAAATAACGTATGGATACAAATGACGAAAAAATTGAGAGTGCGGTATATGTACCGAGTATCGGTGATGTTTGATCGTCGGGCGATGTGATTTGATCGGTTTGCGAAAATGACTCTTGCATATCGACATCTTGAAGCTCTTTCAAGCATAGCCATTCGCCATCGACAGAAACCCTGAAGTTGCACAGGTAAATGGTGTCCTGTGCCCCCGCCATATCAGGGTCTACAGTCGTGGCCGGCAAAGATGACTCACCATCGATGGGAGGATCTCCCAAAGTCGTTAACGAACGCATTGAAGACGCAAATACAGGGAAAGCCGCAAAATTAAAATGAAGCAAAAGCGTCGCCGAATCACAAACGGACCAGATTTGCTTTTATTTAAACATTTTCGTTAAAATTTTCTAATAAAATCCCATGAAAACGTAACATATGTTCATTACGCCCGGTTAATCTATTACATTCAAAAACGATTGTTTAAACGATGAATGGTTTATTTTTTTATAGCGAATTTAAATTACTATCCAATATTCCGAGTGTTATGAAAACAATTTGAGCACTTTCAGAGAGAAAACCACACAACTGGCACCGTGTTGACTAATGTCATTATTGATTTCTTGAATAGACATAAGCATGCATGGTATAACCTCAGGGGTAGCAGCAACAGATCAATACTGTGAAATGATAGTGGCGCCATCTCTGGAAGGGATGTAAAACCTATACATGTAATAATGGTTTGTAACTAAGATAAATTAAGCTTAGTATTAAGTTTTTACAAAGATTGAAATGATTTACACAAGGAAACATTATTTATATAAACAAATTAATTTCCTGGTGGCATTAAGAAGTATATTTGAATCGTCCGACAGACTTTTTTCGGTTTATTTGATATAAATATATCATTTCTATACATGAAATAATCCAGTGCTTCTCCAATTGATAATATTATACAAGAATCTTTCTCCGTTCACTTGAATAATGTTGATATAAAAATAAGTATGGTTGTTTTTATCATTTTTTTAAATAGATAGATACAGAGTTAATACGAAAATAATACTAGAATATTTATTCGGCATGGGAGTGGCATATTAAATTACATGTTCAATCATGAATTTATAATAAATGCGTCTATTGTATGAGTGATTATCATAAAATATAATGATGAAAAAAAACAGTGATAAAGGAAATTAAATATGGAAATCTATTAGTGAAAAACATTTGTTTTATCAATAGTTTTACTAGAAAAAAGTTAATTCATAGCATAGAGTAAAATATCAGCATCAGAATTATTTAATGAAAACTAAACGATTTTGATTAGATACAAGAAAATGCGAAAAAAACATTATTACATCAAAAATTAAGAAAAACTAATATTAATAGGCAAAGAGGAATGCTATTTCTATCAAAAATTATTAATTAATTATGTAACGTCAATATAGATGAGCATGTGTTTCTCAAATAATTATAAAAGACACAGTAAAGAATGCAGCTGTGTGGATATATGCAAAAATATGCAGAATTTCACAGATTCCGTAAGTCTAATTGTCCCTATTTTATCTTCTAGTCGGTAAACATATCCTTGACATATGTTGACATTAGTAGCATATTAAATTCCTTTTTAATTGTTGGATGTCAAAAAGGTTTTACATGTTTTATATGTTCTGCAATATTTTACTTGTGGAAAAATGGTGAAATTGGATTTAAATTTTGGCCAAAAACAACTACGTTAAAATGAATCAGTTAATAACCCTGGCACGAGTGTATTATGTATCGGGACTACTTTGAATAGACTCTACTTTTTATTCAGTTTTTTTCTAACTAGCATATGTTAGAGAGCCCTTATATTTTATCAAAATAAAAGTCGAGAAATTGCATTTACTGATCTAATGACGACATGTTTATCGTCAAAATAAACACTGATCCACGGCAAAACACCAGCGAGATTGTGATGAGGATAGGCGTCAACCAATCAACCATATTTAGACATTTGCATTGTATAGGAATAGTTTTACAGTACGATTTTTGGTTTCCACATATATTTATTTATTTATTTGACTACGATGGAAGGATGGCATAACCGAAAGATTCCAAAGTGCCATTCGCCCATATAATATTCGATAAGGATTCTAGAGATAGATGAGAACAAGAGGAAAGAGTCTCTCACACTTCCCCCAGTGTCAAACCACGACATTGGTTAATTTAAGTATTATTTCTGTTGGATTGAAATTTATATTATTTGTTTATAAATATTTATTCAACGAAGGATAGATGGCATTAAACTAATTAATTCCAATATGCCAAACTACCTACATAAATATTTTAATAAAACATGCGGAGATAATGAGTCTCTTCCTCTCAAATACCGCCCTGGCCAGTGTTATAAAGAATTCCCTGAATTCATAGTTTTCGTCGGACACCTATCGGGCTACTAACTTTCCACAGTCGTGGTTAACTTATATTATCGAAATAATATGCATGTTACCTACAAGCCATAATAATGGTTTCATTAATTGTAAGCTGTCAATTTATTGAACTGTGATTCAAAAAGTGTTGCTTTGAGTGTGAGACAAAAGCACGACCCTTTTTTGGATCAATTGGTGACAGAAGATGAGAAATGGATAGTGTACAATAACATAATATAGAAAAGAGATTGAGGTACAACTGGACAAGCCCATTAACAACTTCGTATGTATTGTGTTTGTAGGATTGCAAGAGTATTGTGTATTTAAAACTCTTTGAACATAATCAAACAATTACAGAGGAACGATATTGTCAAAAATTAACAAAACTAAACATAGTCCCTGGAAAATATAGATCAGAATTGGTGTAAAATATAGATCAGAACATAACCCAACATAAGTTAAATTAATTGAAATGGGATGTTATCAGCCATCCAGCTTATTCTTAAGACCTTGCTCCTTCTGATTATCATTTATTCAGATCACTGCAATAATATTTTAATGATAAAACATTTGATGCTATAAAGCAAATTAAAAATTTCCCTTTTTGCTTCAAATTCAAGGGAGTTTTACTCCAATGGTATTAATAAGTTGACAGAAAGGTGCTATTGCGAAATATGAAGAAAGTTGTGCTATTATGAAATACTTATCATAGATAGAAATAATTATATTCTCTTCTAAAACAATAATTTTTATCTTTACCTAATTGCAAAAAAAACAAAGTTCAGGTTCAGGTAAACGCAGTCTCGGCCAATAACATTGTATATTTCAAACATTTTAAAAGAAAAACATCCTCGCTTAGCCAACATATCCGCGAGATAATTGGGGAGCAAGGGGTCATACAAAACTTGCAAAATTATTTGGTTTACATGTAGTAAATACGTTCAGTGGATTTGTATGTGTTGGAGTGTGAGTGTATGTATTACCTAAAAATCAAAAAAAAATGTGGAATAAAAATATAACACAAAAAAATATGGAATATTAAAATATTGACTAAATTACATTGGTTTTGAACAATTGTAGTAAGCTCATAAAGTTTTACCGCAATGTCCACCTCTAGGAATGTGTCAGTGATTAACACTTGCTTTTATTTCATTACATAGATTTGTAATTTGTAGTGTTATTAATATATAAAAAAATATTACTATATATTTTTAGCCGCTTTAGAAAATAAAATATCATAGAACAAATATTTACATGTACTGATTCGTAATATAATCAATGGTTTGATAACACGGAGCAACCTGTCTTTTTATATATAATTTTGACTGCTTTGAAACTACCACAACACACTTGGTTAGTCATATTATTTCTATATATAAATGTGTTTTATTGATATAAAAAGTATTATCAAAAGTAATTACTTAATTTGATGGAGTCATATGGAGTCCCTGGTTTTGAAACTAAAAGCTCCGGCCATATTTCTTGGTTGTTCGATGTTACAGATCCAGTTCTTAGTTTTCCGGATATTGGTGAGTCGAGTGGTTGTGCAACTGAGCCCTCCGGCGACGCATCGCCGACCCCTGCCATTACAGCAACTGTCAATCTGACGTTTACAAAGAATGTTGGCCTCAACAGTAATTGTTGTGATCATGTTTTTTTTCGTTTTTAATTATTTTTTGAAAAAAAAAATACTTTTAAGTAAAATATCTTAATATTACAATATTTTAAAAAAACGTTAAATAACAAACATGTATCTATATTTGATTATTTATTTAAATAATTTAATTACGACATATAATTGTCTTTAGCAATATTTACGTGCAATGCGATTTAATTTATATTTTTATCATTTACAAAAACATCCGGAATAATCCCGATTACATACATTTTTTTTATATATAAATTCAATTATAAATACGAAGGTCTTCAAACATTCAAATCATCAAGTCATAAATTATATTATTAGGTACGCCAAAAAGAAATCATTTTTTTTATGTCATATTTAAGATCCTGAACACGGTGGAGTAAACATCTTTGTAAGTTTTTTTTTCTATAGTACTTTTCCACGGCTTTCTTTTTTGTGTCATTTATTTTATTTTAGTATTAAGAATAAAATGAAAAAGCCCGAGACTCGAAGCTCTCAAATAAGGCACACAAAAATGATTTCTCTCCAGTATACTTAATATATTTGATATATAGACTTATTCTTGGTTTATATTCTCTCTATTCGGCAGATACCAATCGTAAACAGGTCCAAAGCCAGCTCTGTGAAAGATTTCGTCTTGATTATTCTTCTCCAGCATGTAATCTATAATAAATAATAATTAACTTAATATTTAGAATAAAATATAACAGAATTGAATGAATATAATGCCTACTTTTAAATCTATTAACTGTTCTTTTGCCCATATCTACCGGTAATTGTTTCACACTTGTTTCTGAATTTATTGCTATTGGAACTCTATAAAAATCTAAAACAAATATTTAATTATTATATATAATAAATTAGTATTATGATTATATATTAATAACCATTGTGGCTAAATATATACAAAAATTACTCAGTCATTTTAATTAAAAACATTAATCATAAAAATACGCGAATTTTGGTAATATATTGCAATGTAATTTGAGAATTCTGTTTAATATAATACTTACAACTTGGTTTTATTTCTTTATTATCATCAAGAGATTCGGATAGATCTTGTCCATCGTCTTTCAGATGAAGTAAGCCTAATTTTATAAAGAGAAAACATTAATTTTCATTATAATTTATACCTATATATTTAACAAAAATGATTTCGTAAGTTATTAACATACCTTTGTATAAATTAAATCGATCTTTCGCACCAGATGCCATTGCATCTGGGCATAATATAATAGTAACGGTGCAAAAAATTACAGTAAATGTAATTTTGGACATTATGAATTTGGAAAAGCGTATAATTAATTATGGAGACCTTTTCGTTCTACGAAAATATTTCAGACTGAAGAAAGTAATGTACAATAGTCCTTATATACAAATACGACATTGGTTAAAAATTCTAGGGTTGAGATAAGACTGAATAAAAAATAAAGTTTCATTGTATTTTTTAACAAAATATTTATTAATAATTGATCATATTTTTAATATATCTACTCATTGAGTGAATATATAAATGTATTCGTAATAATGAATAATTCATTATAGATAATTATTTATCATTCGGAGGAAATAGCATAATGTTATATTTAATTATGAAATAATTTAATACAAAATAAAATTACATTTCCGAATAAAATTAATGTAATTTTAGTAAGCTTTAAATTTTATTATTATATTGTCAAATATTTCGCAACCCTAACAATGTACAAATGTGTATCACAGTTTAGAGGTATTAATGGTAAGAAAAGCTATTTCATAACTTCGTTTGAATAATCTGTCACTGACAGAAAACATGCATATGACATTTTTGCACCCTGTAGAGTCTTTGAAACGGGATTACATAGGAAAATATCGCATGTATTTTCATCCATTTTGAACTTGACATTATTATATAAGGTTATTCTAATATTAAACCTTGCAAAATCTGACAAAATTTCGACGATTCACTTATATTTTAACATTTATTAAATTAAAATGGTTAATAAAATAAGAAGAGTGAGCTGTTAGATGGAAATTGGAACAATAAAACTGATAAAATGTTATCTAAAATTAGAATAATGTTGGAAAAGTAATTGGAAAAACAACTCTATTTCTTCATACATATTGATAAAATGTCATTGAAATATATATATTTTTATAGAAAATAAAAAAAACAATATAAATTAATAATGTCAAACATGAGATTTATATATTTTCCATATTTTTTAATTACAATTTGTTAATTTTTTTATTACAACAGCTAAATCGTTTATAATAATATAAAATAAAGTAAATATGTTATAAACATTGTTGTATATGGTATTTAATTATTAATTAACTATAGTTATATTTTGATTTGTTTTTGCTTGTTCAGATATTTTTAAATGATGAGTTCTCATAAAAAGAATAATGGATATGGACGTATGCGGCGGTGTTAGGGGCGGCCGGTGTTTTGTTTTGAACTGTCAAACGTCGCAAGATGACTTCGGGGTTAGAGTCGTTTGTAAATCGCACCGTATCCATCATCACAGCCGATGGACGCAACTTCATCGGTACGCTGAAGGGCTTCGACCAGAGCGTGAACCTCGTGGTGGAGGAATCGCACGAGCGCGTGTACTCGGCGGGCGCCCCCGCAGCGCAGGTGGTGCTGGGCCTACATCTCATCCGGGGCGACAACGTGGCCGTCGTGGGCCAACTCGACGAGGCTGCCGACCGCAGAGTGGATCTCAACCTGCTCCGAGCTGACCCGCTGCCGCCCGTGCTCTTCTAGCACGGGCACCACTTCGCCTCCGTCTTCCCCCAGATACTACATTATTTAATGTAGCATTTGAACACCGAAATGGAAACCTAATAAATTAAAATATTTTTTATATATAAATGTTTTATTGAATTACATTGATCACCTAACATTATCCTACCATATTGATTATCAGACATTGATTTGAAAAAAAAACTGTATGGGTTAATCCAACGGATGAATTAACCTGACTCCAATTTGTTTCATATTGATATATTATTGACTGAAAATACACTTGTAAACTTAAACGGTAAATATTGTCGCGATTGCGTTCAATTCTTTACGGTGACATGGTAGCAGCGATCCAAAGGCTGCTGACGTGGCTGTACTCAAGGGTAGTCAGCGTGTGACGATGATGCGATGTCCACTGAGTCTGAAGATGACCGATATGTCCAGGCTTGGCCGGATGCCGTCTCACAGCGAAGATGGTCTTCGGAGGTGTAAGTACGATGATGTGCAAAATTGCTGACCTAGCAGGAGCAGAAGTTCAGCAGTTTGCAGCTTTGATGAATCGGATTCTTCATCGTGAGAGTGTGCGTCCGACGTGCTGGGCTCCAGTCGGGACTTTCGTCTGCACAAGACTCTTAGGCAGAGTCCAGAATAGCTTCAGCTCAGGGTGAAGCTGCGATCCTCTCGATCGTCACTTTTAAACCCGCACTGCTTCACTGATTACCTGGAATCACTAAGAAGGAACTTGATCAGAGTGGCTAGCCTCCGGTAGGCTTGTCATGTGTTAGGATGCGGAACAGTCAGCCACCGAAAAGACTTATGGTTAACAAGCCTTCCTGTCAAAGAAAGGTCAAGGCTGAGGCGGATGGACTGTGTACAGCGGGTCTCTGCACAATTGAAATTCACTGGAAGATGGAGCGATGTGGCGACAGACCGGATAAAATGGAGAAGGGTGATAGATGAAGGTTCTACAAAGGGAGTTTCGATAAAAAAGTTTGCTGAAATAGTACGAGCAGAATTGTAGCAGTTTGCGGGTATCGGAGAGGCTATGTTCTTTTCTGATCATGGTTTTTTTATTTTTGGAAATAAAAAGATGCGGTAGAATGTTTTTTCGGAAGATCTTCACTTGGTTATTCCAGCGGGTGGGCTCACTGCCCCTTCTCCTACATCCTTGTACGTTTCCAAGCGCTTCTCCAGGCTATCGTTTCTTCTAGAAAGATGCCCAAAGTATAGAAGAATCCTTTTCTGACATGTAGTAGAAAGTTGGTCTATGTCGTTCCCCATTTCTTTCAGGACAGACATGTTTGTGTGTTTAGCGGTCCATGGTATTCTCAGCAGGCGTTACCAGCACCACATTTCAAAAGTATCAATTTTATTTTTCATGTTCTTTTTTATGGTTCAGGTTTCCACACCATAGGTAAAAATTGTGAATACCAGACTCTGCACCAAACATTTTTTTGTCTTATTGGATATCTCCGTTTTTCCAAATTGTCGATAGCTTTGACATTACATTTTTAGCCATTGTAATTCGCCTTTTTATATCTGCCTTCCCAGTTTTCAAGCATAAACTACATAATATTTTTTTTGTATAAATAATTTATAAATAAAAACATTTTTCATTGAAGAAAGATTTATTTACATTATTCTATGGGTATTAGAATCTACATTTTCACACATATTCTAACAGGAATAACAGTCTAAGTACAATTGAACATTTTTTTCATATAGGAATGTGAGAGTTAAAAATTTAAAAAATGACATATAGCTTAATACATCTTCCATTTTGAAACTTTAATTGGTTATATCAGCAACTGAATAATCAAAGATAATATGATTAAATATAATATCTACAATAAATTCTCTATTCAACCTTAAATACGTATAATAAATGAGTAAAAAAATCTTATACATAAATTATTATCTCAATTTTTTTAAAAATATATTAAAGCACCAAGTTTTCTAGAAGTTCATACATAACATATAGAGATAGAAATTGCAGGGATTTATAAATTCAATAATGGGCAGTAGAAATTAATAAATAAATAATGATAATCACCATATAACTAATTATGAAACAAATTTAGCTAAGGTAGTATAACTTATTTCCACATATTTAATATTAAAAAAACATATATTGTATAATTAATTCCTTATAGTAATTAATTGTATGTGTAATGTTAAAATTGTCCTGTAAATTTGTAAAAATGTATCGTTTAACAATATTTCTGTGAGTTTTACGTATATCCATTGTAAGCAAAAAAGTATTTACGTAAACTGAAAATAAATGAAAATCATGTAATTATTAAAATTTTATTCATTGCAAAAATATATATTTGAAATAATGAATTGAAAAATAAAATACAAGCAATAATACTTGTGAAAAATTTTGAAATATGTTACCTATCTTCTTTGCCTAAATATTTTTGTTTATTATATTCTTGGAAAAACGATTTTCCGTATTCAAACGAGGAAATCATTATGGCACAAGCAGGTGCGACTTTGATGATTCTAGGTGTGAGACCTGTAAATAAACCAGAGAGTCCATAGTTTCTGTATATATTTTTCAAAATTTCTATAGTAGTTTTTGCCCGTTGATTGGAATTATCTGAAAAATAAAATATTTATAAAATAATATGAATGTGATAATATATAACAATAATTTTACTTACTTTTGGAATTAGAATATATTTCTTTTTCGCCTAATTCAATTTGTTGATGAGTTTTAACGACATCGAATGGTAAAGTTACAAAAGCTGCAAGCTAAAAATATCATAATATATTATAAGCAATTCATATAAATATTTAAATACTGAGTGTTAGGTATTTACGGTTCCAGAAGCTGCTCCAGCCATAAAATTAAACATAACTTTGTTTTTGTCCGGGTCGGGATTACCAAAAGCAATTTTCATTGATTCATAATTCATCCAATAAATAGCTAAAAAATATCATTATGATATAAACCTGTAAAATCTAAATAATGATTTATATAGAAATAAATACCGGAGAAAGGAACATCTCTCATAATAGTCGATCCTAAGCCTCGCCATAAGCTTTTAATTCCTCTCATTTTAATTTGCTCTACGATGGCAGATCTAGAATCTAATATTTTAACATAATATATTATTATACGTATATATTTGGGACTGTAAATATTTATAAATATATATTTTTACCGAAAAATGACATTTTCTGTGATTGCATTTTGGTTCTCAATAATTCCAATGGGCTAAAAACACTCACAGCCACAATCCGCGCGGTTGTTCCGGCTGTTAACGGAACCCATATAGGTTGATTGCCTAAAAAAAAATGTTTTTGTTATATCAAAATATAATATTTACCATGATTGTTGGAAATTACTTACGTTTTCCAGTTTTTTCACGATAAAAATCATTTATTTCTACTCTCATTTGTTCATAAAATACGAAATAAAGGACTGTACAAGGAACCGCTAAGACTAAGGTAGGACTTAATCCGGACCACAAAGACGTTGGACCTTCGTGGCGTGATATTTTTATAATAGCATCCTATATTGAATATATTTATTAATATATTTCACTGTAAAATGTATAAATCATGTTTCATGTATGCTTACGAATGTTCCGTTTAAATGCATCGTTTTTGCTGGTGATGTGATTCGTGGACCGCAAAGGCAAAGATGATCCATCAATCCGTTGCAGTATAGATAGCATTTATTCGATAACATAGCTTTTTGCTGAGCTTGTAGCCTAATTTTAACCACATCCAAAGGAGTCACTGGAACATTTATAGGTTTATGAAAATAAATTGTCCTGATATGATTCATAAGAATCTTTGTTCATAGAATATCATTGTGATCGTTTCATTTTGTTTGATTCTAAGTTAAAATTTAGTTTACATGTATCGGACGTGTGTATGAGATCGTCAAGAATGTTGGGCTTCGTCTTGAGAAATTCTCACCACATACGTAGCATATCATCACGGAGTGCTATCACGATGCATTGATTTGAACTTGCTCGAGATAAGTTCCATTATATGAAGCCTTATGGCCTCGAATTCCCTCAGATTAGAGAAGATACAGAAGAAATTTCTTAGGTATCTCTACATGAGAGTTGGATTCTGCAAGTTTATACTTGGCATGGGTGCAGGGTTGCCTGGGGTATATAACCCTTGAGAAAAGAAGATCGTTGCCAGCAGAAAGCACTTCTTCAAGCTATTAGTTTGGTAATGCATAACCCACTTGTACTGTGAGTTGTCCTTATGAAGCCACCTGCTACCATCGAACCGTTCAGTGGTAGCACTTTCTTCATGGCGGACAGACTCACTCAGAAACTCTCGATTAGCCAGAGCTGTGCACAGCATCAACCATTTGGCCGAATATGTGGATATATTCGATGTCAAATATAGCCGTTTTGTTGATATCCTATATGAAATTTTATAATTCTTTTCTTCAATTTATTGTAATATATGTTGTTGTTGTGTTATATATTTTTCTCATGTATTATTATGTGTTATGCGTGATTGGTGAAAATAAATTGTCCTGATATGATTCATAAGAATCTTTGTTCATAGAATATCATATGATCGTTTCATAATCAATATGACTTTAAATCATTATGTGCAAGTGCAACACAATTTAAGTAATTATTTAATGCAATTTATATTTATTATATTGAGCATTGATCAGATGATTTTTTATTTATATTTTACATATTATTGAAAAATAATATTTTTCAAAATAAAATCATTTAAATTAAATAAATAAAAAAAAGTTTTTACTGAATAAAGAGGTTACAAGCGCTCCACTGCATGCAGAAACTATCTGTTGATATGGTTTAATCCTAAAACGAGGATCCGCTAAATCAGAATTGGACCCCATATTGATTTATTTGATTATTTAACACTTTTCAATTTATCAAATATTAAAAATATTGCGCCGACACGAACGATGGCCATGACATTATCAACTCGAGCGCACTACTGTCAAGTGTCAATTTTTCTTTTTTTGGTCTTAAAACATATTTTATTGAGCATATATTTTATAATTCATAGTGTTTTAACGCTTTATATACAAGTTAATTGCATAAGAATAATAGTATATCATTATAAATTATCATGTAATTATTTAGAATTGTGAATATAAAATTATTATACACATATAATAATATTTTCTTACCCTTTTGGCAAAATTATAATTAAATATAATAGTATTATTAAAATATGTCTTCAGAGACATAATAATCTATATGTTTTTAATAGTATCTGAATGGATTAGATGAAATTCTATAATGCCAAATTAAATATTGGTATGTGCTCATAGTATTCCTTATCTTATATTAATATGTACTTCAAATTAAGTATTACTCTGTTTAAATCCATAGTTTTGGATAATTTAAGTTATTGAATAATTTTAAAAGATATTATTAATACGTCAGATATAAATTTTAATTATTGATGTCTACATTATCTTTTATCTATTATTTTGCACAATTGCAATTAGCTTATCTTATCATTATTGATGGCTGTGTTGTAATTTATTGCAACAGTTAAATAAAATAGAAATATTTATAAATAATCTTTATTAAAAATGTGTTAATAATATAATCAGTCGAGCTTAATACATAATTAATGATGTTAATAATTTAAATAAATATATATGTTGCAATCAGCGTTTAAATAATAAATCGATGAATGATCCGATAATGGTATCGCTGCCTTTTTTCGAACCATAGCTTCCTCTTTGTCCGGGTATGTAAGGTCTTGTAGGTCGTGGAGTTGGTACTGTGCTCCAATTGGAAAGATCTTGGGTCACGGCGACGATGTCGTTGTTTGGTCCACCGACGACTAATCCAGGCCTCCATGAGACATTCTCCTGTTCGTTTTCTATGTATTCATGCACTGGTTTAATATCCTCATCTGAAATAAGTTAAAAAACACAAAATTCATTCATATTTGATGTTTAAAATGTTTTTTTTGTTGTAAATACCATAATCTGGGCGAAATGGAGGTCGTGTGGGTCTGTTGCCAAACCATCCCGAAAACCATCCATTTTCGAAGAAAGATGGAGGCCTAGTAGGCGTTGGTGGAGGAGGTCTTTGTGGCCTAGTCGGCCATTCATCTTCCGTTAAAAAATTAGGCCACCAATTCCAAAAATTTCCAAAACCATTAGGCCTGGCAGGACGATAAGGTTTTTGCGGAGCAATGGGACGATAAGGTGTTTGCGGAGCAATGGGACGATTACCTGTTAAATACAATTGATTAATAGTTTTAAAATAATAATAATTATTTTTATTTAAATTACCACCAGTATCTTCTTCGCTCGTCACAGGATCTAAATAATCTCCTCCTTGACCATTGGTTCCATCGACATTGACGAGAGCAGGATCATCGTTTGGATTTAGCGGAGGATTGCAATTCGTTCCCAATGGCGTTCCACCATTTGAATTAAAACCAAATAAATTTCCAAAAGTTCGTCCTTCGGGATTTTCATACGGGGCTATTTTATTAGTAGCACAAGGACCCACTCTAATACACCAACACCTTGATATTATGACTAACATCGATATGATCTGAAAAAAAACATTATCCTCGTATTTTTATCATATTTGGTAAAAATATATGTTCAAGATGATCTTGACCCATTTATTAAAACATGAAAAGTGTCTTATTTAATGGTGAAAAGATGATATTTATTTATTTAATTAATGCAAATATCTTGCTTTGCCAAATTTCAGTAGTTTTATTGAAAATTTTATGAATCATTTACAAAAATTTGCATGTTTTATGTAAATTTGATCAGTCATATTCTAGGAACTATAAAAATATTTTATGTCCAATTGTCTCTTTTTGTCGGTGTATTAATTCACTTGTTCCTGACGTATCTTGACATTAATATCCGTATTGAATGATTACTTTATTTTTTACTGTCAAAAAGTGTGATCGGCGATTTTTTACACGTGGAAAAAATAAAATGTGGAAAGAATTTTTGGAATAAAATATTTAAAAAAAAACATCGTTATGCGTCTTCTGAATATGCTTGAAAATATCATTCTACGACATTTTCTATTCCCAAAAAAAAGGACGACATTAACATTTAGCCAACAATTAGGAGACAAACAATTGCCGAAGGAGTTAAACGCTATACCAAAATTTGGTTCCAAAAGTGCATCAAATTTTGTAAAAGATCAAGAAGTAAGTGTATGATCCTTCTAATATGAACTACTTGAATGCAAAGGCATGCAAATAATATTGATGAAGAAATAAAGATACTTAAACAAAAAAAACAAAAATCCAATAATCATTATCAACATATTTGACATTAAAGAATTATAACTTTTATATCTTCAGTTAACATTTACCCAAATTATATGATTTCGGACTAGATACACGCACAATAGATCAAAACTTATTAACATTTTTTTTTTATGTTTTTATTCATTATTTTAATTTATAATTGATGAAAAATAATTAATTTGAGATTTTTTTTATTGAGTCGTGAAGCGACATTTTTTTTATATAAGATATTAATCCACTTTCCCTCATTTCTGAGGATCGTGACCATGTGCATGATTCCCCTTATGGGGAATTTGAGATTAAATAAATATTAATTTACTCACAATAAATATTCTTCTGTTCTCCATGATGACAGTTCCAGATATATGCGAAATTAAAACAATATTTCATAAACACTTGCGAGGATCGAAAAGGTCATCCTGTGCACTGTCGTAATGATATAAAACCAATTTACAAAGATTCGACATTCACCGGTATTGTATAACCACGAACACCCGTGATGATGGCCAATGTGAAATGACGTAATTTACCTCGGTCACTTTCTTTTTCTTCTACACTTCATGGGTTCCTCCCACAAAACAGAGACAATGGAGGTGGTGAGGACCAAGGTGCAGATATGACCGACGTTGATACGTGCAGACGTCACCCAGTAGTTGGAAAATTTTAAACACTTCTCACGGCAATGAAAAATCGACGATGTTAAAACCCTTTCTCCTTGAGGTCAAATTTACATTTCTTGGAAACTGGTAATAAATCGTTACCACCTACATTTTTTACATAATCTAATAATTTCACAGAGCAATTCATAATATCATGCAATATCCGTTTAATTCTGATAGAATTAAAAAAATCATGCTGAATAATCTCAATTCGAAAAAAAATATTGTTAAATATGTACTATATTATTAAATGACATATTTTTCCGACGAAGAAGAATAGAGGTCTAGCTTAGTGGTTCAAGTTACAAATTGGTACAAAGAATTACATTAAAATTCAGTTGTTGTATTAAACTTTTTTTAGTAACATATGGGCTTTATATCATTCGGTACGTACGTCATCAAGTATGCAGGTAGTATTTAGCATAATTTTGAAGGATATTTGATAAAAAACTGTATAGAAACTCTATATAACTTCAAAAATGCTTAATGTTTCTATTAACAATAAGTGATAATTTTCTAAAATCGCATAAAATTGAGGAAGTAAAAATTTTCTTCAAGATCAGATCTGATTAGATCTGAACGGCTAAGACAATGATTTGTTAACAGAAATTTTTTCTCCATTAACAATGTAATCAGTGGTTTAATTCTGCAATACAAACATCCATTTCTTTAGTTCGTGTCGTAATTTAAACCATCGAATTCGGATGTTTAAGAATTAAATGAGTTTCTAATTTATTGCAAAGTTCAATAGAGCAGGTCTTTCACAGCATCGTCATCATTTGTGCTACTAGACAATTTGGGTCTTTAAAAATTACTCACTATATGTACTTTTTAATACATCATTTTTAATAATCCTAAGGAATTTGGACGTGTTTAAGACAGGCTTGTGTTTAAACTAGAGAAAAAGAAGTATCTCTGTATTTTTTTTTATTATTTTCATTTAACCAGTCATACGCCGTATACGCCCTGGGGAGCAAAACTTAGCTATGTCCCACACGCCGCAGTGCGCCTGTGGCTGCAAACTTACAGATCATTTTTAAAATTATCTATAAAGAAATTTCACGCATTTTCTTTACAAAATTGTAAGTATAATACGAGACCTATGTCAAAAAAATGCTATTTTGAGTTAATATTCCAGGTCAAATGTCGGTTTTATTTTTCTCGAGAATTTGTATTTAGGATTATTGGTTTATTTAATATTTTTTAAAACTGATAGATTCTGGGAAACGGAATCGCGCAATTATTTATAAATCTGGTACAAGAAAATTAAGTGAAAGCGATTAGAGATTTTGTTAGTTATCCGTAAGCTATTAATGTCGCCTAAAACAAACTATACACTAATTTTTAAATTCAATAATAAAAATGAAGAAATGTTAAATATTCTTGATTAGATTACAAGATTTTGCTAGCAGCTTACAGGCTCTTATAAAATTAGCGGCGGGTCGCGGTTTGTGCATCTCTAATTTAAATCAATATGTACATTTTGCAATATATAATTAATTTCATTTATGCAAAAAGAGAGGAAAAAACCTAATTTAAACTTGTTGATTTTTATTGCTTCAACTATTTTTTATTTTGTAAGCCTATCTCGATATTACAAATATTTATTATTTTTAGAAAAATTCGGGGCCCCCGAGGCCCCCCTGTATACCGGAGGCCCCACTGCCTTGCGTCGTTTTACCTTAAGGTTACTACGGGGCTGAATCCATGGATCGTGGTCTGCAGAACAGTCAATATGGTTCGAAATATGACGACAAGGGTTTAATTGAGGGAATACTGCTTATTTATTCATAACTTTTATAATGAAAAAAATATTCATTTAGAGGCCCCCTAAATTTATGAGACCCCAGGCGCGCGCCTTATGCGGATTTGGGCTTCTTGCTGTTTCTAAGTAGAAGCGGGGGTTTTAGACAAAGCCCATTTTCCACTACTTTAATTTTTTTCGGGTTTGTCTGTTTTTTTTTACATTTTGCATTTTCGTACTTTTAAGTAAATTCGCAACTGGATGGTTGGTTGGAAAGAAGCTTGAAGAATTGTTTCAACTCGCTAAGATCAATACAGGAAGATGAATCTATACAGCTGAAGTTAAAAACGGGGAATATTTTTATCTAAATTAGCAAGATTTTTATAAAAAGGAGATAGCATCTTTTATAATTTTTACTAACTGAAGAACCTCTTAACACTCACTATAGTTACTGGAGGAGTAAAAATAACGTTAATACTATAAATCTTTTATAAAAGTTGTTTTCTTAGTTATTTTTACCTGCTGCCGATGATTGGCGACCCCAAGTTTTTGATTTTAATCGAATAATTCTTTTAATATAAATCCTATATGTCACAACTTTTGTATTTGTCTACAAAAGTCTAAATAATAAATATTATAATTGGCTTTATTGTTTGCAATTGCGAAAAAATAAATCAAAACACCAATATTCGCCTCTGTTGCCATAGGCGCGATGTTTTTTCTCGCTCGCATCCGGTACGATCAGTCTGCGTCGAGACATCGCCGAGTGCGCTTGCCATTTATTCGTCTTATTGATTAATTAAAAAATCCAAAATATCGACCAAATTATGAAGCATATCATGAATAACTATTTTTATTCTTATAAAGAATTCATTAATATCTTGACTTAAAAATACTTGAAATCCTTGAGAGACCCCCTTCGGACGACCAGGTTGTTTTCAAACCGCCATGACAGATGGATTAACATTAATGTATACTTTAATATCGATTTACTTTTAAATAAGTACTAGATTACTGAAATTATTATACAGAATTTAAAAGAAAGCTCAGATCAATCGATAGATTCTAGAGTCGTAAATAAATATTGATAACTTGATAATGAAAATATTAAGAATATCAGGTAGTTCATAAATATCAGGTAGTTATCTCTCGTCCTTTATACTCTCCAGAGCAGTGGTTCTTAACCTTGTTGGAGGTACTGAACGTCACCAGTTCCATATGCGCGTTCACCGAACCCTTATATCATATAATACGTCGTATCATTTTTAATAATATCGTACATTAAGTCGGGTGTGTGTTTTTGACCTCCACCGAACCCGGGAGACTGACTCACCGAACCCCTGGGGTTCGATCGAACCTAGGTCAAGAACCACTGCTCTAGAGTATTCCCATCTGATTATCATCAATTCAGATGTCTGCAACATAAAGGATAAAAAATATAATGATTATAATGAAGTGAAATATTGTTAATTTTTTACGTAAAAATAGTCAGACTTTCGCAAAAAAGTGGAAGACTATTCTTAGAATAATCAATTTAACAAAAATTGTCAGGATATTGATGAAGAATTCATCAATATCTTGACTTACTTGGGGTATATGAGAGACCCCCTTAGGATGACGCGATTGTTTTAGAGTCACCGTGACGGATGTGTTAGAATGATTCTAAAAATTGTCTTTTGAAGATATTTTCAGTGATGTATTTTTTTATTAAAAATTAAATGAAAAACCTGTATATTCGATGTACTCTTAAATAATGTTTCAAAATATTTGCTTCTGACATATTTATAACATTTCAAGATGCAAGAAGTGCAATCGAGACCAAGATATATATTGCCAATCAGCTTCATGTTCGAACCGAGTCATTTTTATTTCTTTAGATATTTTTGAGTTGAGCAATTGAGATTCAGAGCTACTGTCCTGCTAAGCCCACGTGTTTCGCATGCTCTTGTTATGGGATTACCACACAATCATAATTTTTAAGATACTTATTAATATATAAAATTATGCTGTAAAAATCTTGTTCACGAGGGATTATTTATGCATTTTACATGTGTAAAACATATAAAAACAATGGCCCTGAGATTTCGTACACAACCAGATGCGACAATGCTCGATCATCGATGCATAGAAATTAGACTCATGCATCAAACATTTTAAACAGCAGTTTCACCAATTGTGCAACGTTGACAACATGCACTGTCATATGAAACTGAAATATAAGAATAAATTAAAAATAAGAAATATTATTATATAATTTTTCACTGATATTACATGTCAAGTGCAGCATCTCGAGTGATGTAATCTTATCCATATCGGTGACGTGAAAGATGTCAAGTGCAGATTTACCTGTATATTTTTTTAGTAAATCCTACACAAATGCTTTATTTTTAAATTCGATTTACTTAGTATTCCGCAACCGGTCTGAGAAATGAAAATCTGAAATTTAATTCGACAGAATTGATCGTGACTGCAATGCAAATATTTCAGCGTCTATAAATGAAGTGGTCGAGCGAAATGCATTTTATATGCAGCCATTGTTTTGCCATTTACAGATACAACGAATGATATCATTTAATCAGTGAGAAAATTTCGAAAGCGATATTTCGGCTGATAAACAATAGTGACCAATGTGAAACTTCCACCAAAGATTTTTCCCATTATTATTGTTTCACTTGAGTAATCACTAGTATTATACTTAAATTACACGTATACAATTTTTTTCTAATACTATTACTCATTATCATTATAATAATGAGATAATTATATCATAAAAAATCATTATTTAAAATAAATTATGCTGCATTTGTCCCCACGTCCATTCAAAATTTTATTGAATAATTCATGTACTCTAGATAATAAACGAGATTGATCATTATCGCGTAATAAATTTGAATAAATCGAATTCTAAACTGATGATAATATTCTAATGCTAATTCTAATGCGTATAATGGCATGTTCATTGATGTAACACGGTGCATGTATGAATATTAAGGTTGTGTTAAAATTTTCTTGTGAAAATCATATGTCACATACGACCTTGTACTCTTAACAATATTATTGACAATTATGTGGGTGTAAGGATGATACAACAGGTGCAAATATAAAATCTGCAAAATAATGCGTATGTGGAAATCCTGTGTACATATCGTTGTAAAGAGCGTAAAGAAATCGATGAAATTTATATTTCGTAACAAGAAATATATCATCAATAAAATGGCTTTTTGAGACGTTGTTTTTATTAAGTGAGAATCGCTTTATTTTTTAAATTATTGCTCATAATCTTTGACCTCCTTTGTGATATGATGCAAAGGGGTTATAAGTTATTGCTTCAGGATTTTTGTAGCATCATTGTTTTGATGATAATAAAGTCGATTCTATTATTTTTAAATATAATTAAACAATATTTAACATTGTTTTAAAAATGTGTTGATTTTTGTGCTGCTGTTTTTGCAGAGATGTCATCTATTCGAATAGTTTATATCGTTTATACATCAGATGTGGTAGATGTCGCTATCTACGTATTTTTCGTCTGAGTAATTTATTTTTTTGCAATATCTGAACTGAACAATATTTATCATAGTTTTTTTATTTTATAAAATATTCCGTAAACATCTTGTTAGTACAAATATTTGTACAAAACTTTAAAAGGATATTGACTTTACTTAAACCGATTTTGATGTTTAAAGATGTTATATCCAGAGATACATGGTGATTATAAGATTAATATTAATTAAAATCGACTAATACATGAGACCAAGTAGACTAAAAATCCACTAATAAGACTACCAATATATACATCTGGTCTCTAACGGTGTCTCATCAATAGAGTCAATATGCCATGGGAAGGAAAACCCAAAAACGAAGGTCGGTAGACTTAGTTTCGATACTTTTGCTCCCTTTTCTTCTTTACTAGGGGACCTCTTCTTTGGAAAGGTCCTTACCATGATGAAAGGATTGTTATTACGCAACATGCTTAATGCTAGCTGTGACTCATCACGCTGAAACCTCAAGACAAGATGAGAGCGAATACCAAGCCAAACCCCCTCCTACTTGCTTCTCACTTACACAGTGAAGAGGATAAAATCCGATACCAAAAATGATAAAATACATTCGTTCAATACCAGCAGTTGGCAAGATAACGAAACGTCTTTACAAAAAACCGCATACCAAGACGGTGTGGACCACGGTGGTATAAAGGTTAAAGGGGAATCTGGTGAGTGGAGAGTCTGGTAAGGCCCAAACGCGCAGTGAGTAGGTGTCTCGTGACTGGCAAATGATGAGGATATTATTAATTACTGGATAATACGTTTTTTATAGTGATGCAAAATCCTCGTTCCAAATTATAACTCATAATATAAAGCCTTTAAAAAAACTCTTACAGGATAACATATGTTTCCCAAAAATGACAGGTCTATAAAGGTTGTTGTAACTAATACGATTAATAATTCCTACTTCTTTACTTACCATCCCCATTTTCTTTTTTTCGAAGTTTTCGATAACCCCCAATGCATCATGGAATAATTTGGCTTTATCGTCGATTAGTATTCTTTCTATTCATTATTGATTAAACCAACAAGGCATGTCTAAATCTTCGTATGAAGAAATTTTCATAGTTTTTACCTCTTTTCTCTTTTTATCTGGGTTTCGTTATTTTAATTTCTGTTCAGGATTGTCTATGGAACTAGTGATGGGTGGGGTCGTGATAGTGTAACCTCTGTGGACAAAGGGACCCATTATATAGCTGTCGGTGTGCATGATGCAATTCCTCCCGATGTCGCACGTTGCACCGCATAATAACTTAGTATGATGCAATGAAAAACTTACTGGCGTTATATTATGTATTGTTCTTGATTGTAACAATACATAATAATACATAAATGAATCTAATAACATTTTAAATATTGAATAATTAAATAACCACCACAGATCTTCTATTATTTTTTCTTTTAACCGATCCGTCACGACGCTTCGAAACCAACGCCGCTTGCCGATGGGGTATATTTTTTATGAAAATAGACCCCAAAAATTTAAAGTCAAGAATTGATAAATTCTTTGACAATACCTTGACATTTGACCATGGCACAGCACGATATTTTCTTTCTCTTGCACTTGCACTTGTGCTGCGATGTTTTTTCTCGCTCATACCCGGTACGGAGCAATACGAATTAAAATAGGGAATATTTTTTTGGACCCGTGGTTCGGAGCATCAGTTAATATAGCTGCACAGTTGGACCACTTTGGGTGTCACTGATTTACAGTAAGTGAAAATTTCTAAATCTATTTTCGAATATTTTTTTTTATTGGAATTTATCAATAAAAAAAAGGAACGCGATAAAAAAGTGAAAAAGATTTATTAAAAACGTTTTCTGAACTTTCTAAAAAGATCGCTTTCTAAATTAAAACGTATTATAGAAAGCATTTAAGAAGTACTATAGGCAGTGATGGCTCGTGGATAAAATGTGGATGGTGCAGAAGAATAAAAAATTAAAAAAAGTATTAGATGGACCCAAATGTAATGTCGTATTTTCGGAAAGCAAAGTTTCAGATTAGTTTTCTTCAGTCCTTTGACTGAGAAAGATGTGTTTGAATATTTTGTGTGTCGTGCAAAGTCTGCAATATTCGTTTTGCGTAGAAATTTTTTTTTACGTGTCCTTTTGATATTAACCGAGACGTGTTCTTCGGAAGAACATTTTCGTAGCTGTATGCTGTTTCAGTTTCACCCCAAAAAAATGCAACGGAGGCAACGAAAACTATTTGCGTTGTTTAGGGAGACGCATTAAACATCAGGAAAAGTCAAAGATAGTTAAAATAAATTAAATCAGGCAATATTGATTTGAAAAATAAGCCAAAAGTGAACGTTTCCGTGAAGTGGATGAAGCAGCCCTGAAAAAAGAGGTTGAAAAAATCCGACTCTCAGTATCGAAGAATTATCGAGTCAAGCCGGTGTATCATGGTCGTCAACTCAAAGATGCCTGAAAAAAATAGGGAAGATTCAAAAAGAAGGCGTTTGGGTACCCCATGGGTTGACTGAAAGAAACAAATCCATGAGGCGCGGTATCTGTAAGTTACTGAAGGAGAAAGAAGAGTCGCAACATTAAACAGATTTATTGCATCCAGCTCATTCTCCAGACCTGGCTCCATCCGATTATCAGGCCTTTTCGCTCAGTGGAGCATTATTTACCAGATTTTTTTTTAAATCAGAGGATGAAATAAAATCGGCCCTTTCAGATTATTTCGATTCTTAAGCTGTAGAGTTTTATAAGAAAGGCTTTTTAGATTTACCCAATAGATGGAAAAAGGTCATAGAATATATTAGTAATTATTTTGTATAATTTAGTTTAATAAATGATTAGAAATATGAGTTTTAGTTTCGTTAAAAAAAACGACATAACATTTGGGCTCTTCTAATATATTTCAAAAGTGACTAAATGTGGACGGGGCGGGACTTCTCCGAATCGCAGCAACGCAGAGCTTAACGACTAGACCCCCCCTTCCGCGCTGCCGCCCCGCATCCATCCAATACACAACGCTGGTAGCGCTGACGAGCAGACAGCGCTCTTGCTCTACACCGCACGGTGTAACACTAAATATTATTTTAATTTATGTTTTCATATAATGTATAATCAATAGACACACGTTTAATAATATATTTTTCAACAATGAACAAGCCCCCCCTGACTATAGGATACAAAAGATTTGGAAAATAAATAATATGGCCAGTTTGTATATTGAGAAGGAAATTTTACCCAAATTGACAATGTTATAATTATTTGATGTGTTGTGGTATGAATTTTTTGGTTACTTTTGTTAATAACATTTTGTCTAACTTAAGATTGAGGGCTTGGAAATTTTTACCGCTTGGGGCCCCCACTTCATCCATCACTCAGTATTTACAGGTTCGATTTTATATATATTTAAAGCCTATCGAAACTTTGGACTAAGTAATAATTAAGTTTATATGTCCAGGATTGGAAACTCAATTTAATCGCATTCTTAAGACACAGGAGTTCCGTTGCTAATAACAAAAAACAAATTGTCAGAAAATTCATATTGAAATAATCGAAATAAAAATTCTGCTTCAATAATGATGTCATAAGATAATGAACAGTATCATTGTCTGAAGGATTAGTGACATAAAAAACATTTTCAATCTGGTATAATCAATTGAATAGATGCATGTAAAACAATATAAGATGACATCACTGTAATATGTATATTATTGTTTTGCAATATGATATTTTCTGGACGACATTGACCTGTATGATAGTGAGGCGTACATATTTATGCCAAAAATAAAATATGACGATTATCATGTAATAAATAAATATTGTTAAATTATGTAATGTACATTTTATAGTATAAGCGAAATTTCACACCACGAGACTAATCATTTTTCTAAATAAAACACATTTAATCTTTAAGGAGAACGCGAAGGATTATACCATTTAATGGCTATTTGTTCTTTTATTACATAATTACTGTGAGAATTGCTTAAATGATACGTTACAGAAACATCTGCAAATTAGAAAATTGCTATTGGATAATATTTGCGATATGCAGACAATTTTATAGTACCATCACAAACACTTTTAATATTTTTATTTATCACGTGGCATTGAGTTTTAATATATTTCATACGTGTTGTACTCATTAAAATAGACATTCAGACTTCCTGTGCTAATTGTTATTCACAATCTATTGTCAGGATATAGCCTCCGAAAAATATCGTTAATATTAGCAATTAAACTATCAGCAATTACACAGAATGCTGGGTCCATAAATTAGCATTCGATACCAATATATATGGGTAATATTGAGAAACTCCACAAGTTTTACACTCGAGCCAAATGAATAAATGCTGTTATTCTAAGAAAATCTACGTACAAATTTTTGCACGTCTGTATGCTGAACTAATTGATTAATTATTGACATTATTTAAACGCAATAACATAAACAATAATATGGTTATTTGTTGAATAACTTAATACAATAATGTAATGTAATCAATAGCAGACAATTGTGAAATAGTTTACGTATCTGT
Source organism: Philopotamus ludificatus (assembly GCA_022495035.1). Lineage (NCBI taxonomy): Eukaryota > Metazoa > Arthropoda > Insecta > Trichoptera > Philopotamidae > Philopotamus > Philopotamus ludificatus. Next base: position 67,481 of record JAGXCT010035851.1, on the reverse strand, counting down.
TAAGTACAAAACATGTTTTTCTACGAAAGTGTACAATGATCTTAACCTGAATATCAGTTGAATACTGGTATTTTTTGTCTGTTTGTTCAAGATAATTTATTCTATCGCAATTAAATTTATTAAAACGTCAAAATATTGATAACATCAATCTTCTTGCTAATAATACAAGGCTGTGATTTTGCAGATTTTTTTTTGGTGATATTTTTCAATAAAATACATGTCATGGGGTTTTCTAGAACCATCATATGTTTGACCTCTATCAAAGCATACCCGCATTTCAAGGCTCCAAAATTTTATCTGAGTTTTCAAACGAGACAAAAAGCAGTTGTTCTATCGCAACTAGACTCAGTTGTCCGCAACAGTCGGACCGAGTGACACAAGTAAAATAAAAAACCATCGCTTCAACTACTAATTCCATTTAAATTCAAAATGACAATCACATTCACAATCCTAGTATGTGTTCTTGGGTTAATGACAGTTAATGGTGAGTTGCGACATTATTACTAAATAAAAAATATCAAAAATTGATAATGACATAGATAACGAATCACAGATTTGATTGTGTAAAATCAATACAATTCTGTGATTAATGCTATTTTTATCATATTCTCAAAATATGTATCAATACACGGATGTTGACAGTAAATTCAAAATTTTTGCATGCTGTTAAAAATGTTGGATGATAATAATGACATGTTATCGTATGTAACTCACGTTTGACATTTCACCCGTACAATTGTGCAATATTTTTATTGAGTTATCTATCTTGTTTACATAATTTATTGATCTCAATTTTTAATTCGCACTCCAGGAAGAAAACTGTCCATTTTTAAATGAAATATTTCATTTAATAAAAAAATATTTGTAAATAAAAACAAATAATATGTCATTAAAAATGAGAAAAACAGCGCCCCTAGCGGACATAATATACATAATAAATGTTATATGTTTATAACTTAAAACAAAAAATGACTTATAAATTATAAGTCATTTTTGTAAACCAATTTAGACAATTATTATAAAAAAATATGATCTCGATATAAAATTAGTGGAAATAATTTTGTAAAAGTATTGACGAGAGAGAATATCTCGACATAACGTTCTAACGATAAATAATATTACATCAACTAGACGTTAATATAATATTTGAAGACATTCAATTATCAATTACAAATTGAATCACCCGGAATAAATATTAAATCTAAATTCAGAATAGCGACTTAATGCTAAACCATTTAAAAATCAAGGGTAAACGTCCCCAATGAAAGAGAAAATGGCATCGCCTCAAAGTAAATGCATGACAATTCAAGATCAAGTCCAAGTCCATGATTTTATATTATACACAATTAAGATTAAATTTTTATTTGATTTTAAAAATTATTAATTCATTTTATTTATTTGAATACGATAGATGGATGGCATAACAGAAAGATTCCAAAACACCACTCACCCATATAAAGATTTAATAAAGATTCTAAAGATCCAAGGAGAATGAGTTCTCACTTTCCCCCCAGTGTCAAATCATGACACTGAATAATTTGAATGTTATATCAGTCGGATTGAAATGTATATTATTTGTATTATAAATATTTATTCAACGGAGTTGTATTTAAATCTATATTCCGGTATAATATCAACTGTATTTTATTAATAAGTCAAGATATGGAATGTATTAGCCGTGTAAAATGAGAAACAGATATGATATTAATTGGTTTTAATAAATGAATCATATTCATTACGTTTTATATTAATTTTTAGCCAAGGACGCAGTGAAGAGCGGCCAGATCTGCGAAGAGCCGACCACTCATTACTTAGAATTAGGATGCAAACCCATATATTCATCGAGCAACGGGATGTGTCCCGTACGTTACGAATGTCCTTTCATGAAGAGAACCGTCAATTCGGAAAAATGTTATTACAAGTAAGATTATTTTATAATAAACTCATCGCGCTCTAATAAATACGTCATAAATACGCTGCAAATTTATGTCAATGTTTACGTCTGATTGCATTTATATAGAAAAAAAATGGCATTTCAATAGTGAAATTATGTGTGTGAAGGTCAAATATATTCCGAATACACCATGGCAATCGACCGCGTGTTTATCCTTCGTAAAATCATCGTCGTGATTTATTGCAAACAAGTGCCAATTACTTGACACATCCTCTATTGTTGAGTATCTTCGTATTATTAAATTATATAGAGTCATCAGATAATATTTTTTGTATATATTAAGGTCATTTATAAAAAGTATTCATGGATACGTACGATTATTTATTCAGATCGCTAGTATTCTCCGACAATGAGCGTCTGGGGAAGGGCGTCGTAGAACATTCGTGCTCCGTCGAATGTATTTGTTCGGAAGGATACGATAAACGGTATATAAATATATTAAATAAATGATTTTCATATGAATTATAAATATAATAATAATACAAATATATTGTAGAGCGTCGATAACATGTGCACAGATCGAATGTCCGGAATTGTTCAACGAAAGAGATCCGGAAAATGAGCATTGCATAAAACAATATAAGATGAAGGACTGTTGCAGCCATAATGAAATATGCGGTAAAACATATAATTTTTGCCTAAAAATGATATATATTCTAATAAAATATTATTTTTTAGATAAAAAAGTGATTGAAGAATTGAAGACGTGCGAATGGGACGGTAAGGTGCACCGAGAGGGAGAGAAATTCTATCCATCGGGAACATGCAAACAATGCATCTGCAACAAGGAGTTTGACGGCACACTCAACTCTCTACATTGCACTAAGATCAACTGCGGAATCGAAATATATCACGGCAATAATGTAAACGATAAATGTGCGCCTATTTATCTCGAATCCAGACCGTGCTGTCCTATCGGATGGAAATGCAGTAAATATTCATCCAATCCATATCATTTAAGCTTCGTTAAAATTAAATATTAATCTTCAATATGTATTTTCAGGCGACGAAGAGTATTCTGTGTCGAGAGTGGCCGCTCGAAGCCACCCTAATCCCGATATGAAATGCACATTTGACAATAAGCCTCTGGAGATCGGCGATAAAATCGTAGTCGAGGATGACGAATGTGTTAAGTGCACATGCAACATTCCACCGCTGGTCACGTGCATACGATCTCTTAATTGTTAATTTATTTATATATCACTCGATGGACTATGATGATTGTATGTTTTTTTAACTTAATTTAATTAAAATGTTATTATTCTAATTTTTATTTTACTATTTATATTACAAACTATTAAATATTGAATTAAATTTTTATGAGATGATTTTTTAAGCTTAAAATAAATCCTAAAACATAATTTCCATCCAACTAATTAGCTCTTTACAATACAGAAATTATTCATACATAAAATATATGACAAAATAATGAATAGATTAAAACAAACAGATTATTTTAAATCTTTTCTATGAATAAGAAAATGATCCAAGCTATATAATTCTTATTAGCTATTTAGTACTGATTTTTAAGCTATCTATTTTTTGATGATCACAACAAATGGGTCAACAAGGTCAGACGTTGGAAAGCTTTTTTGCAGCATTCTCTGTTGACTTTAGATTTTAATTAAAAATGATTAGGGAACCCAAGAGTTTCCATCTGGTGTTAATTTTGTTTATATAGTGCTTGAACGATCAAGACAATAAATCAATCATCATATTACGACAATGGTTTGTTTTTATAAAACTTGTTATGAGAGTCATTATATTTTTTTTATATTGACTTGTATTAATTAAGACCCATAAATAAAAAAACTGGTTGAAAACCATTGACAGAATAAAAAAACTATATGATAAATCTTAATCATTGAGCGATTTCTCTGAATTCTTATTTTTATTATTTAACATATTACTCTGGCGTTATCGTCAATAAAATCAAATGATCAAGGACTTGTATTTATATAATTGCAGAAGATTTATTAATGGTTATTATGTCTTTTCTTGTATCGGTATATTAACTATAGTTAATCTGTAATATTGTATAACAATTTTCAATGATTGATGACCACGATAATAGGATATATACTGATTTTCAAGATAATATATAAACGTGGATCTAAAAATAAGTTATAGTTGTGTAAATGAATTGTAAAAGTTCTACGGATATGAGATAAGAAAAGAAAATAGTCTAATAGTAGTTTAGGGGGGAAAAGTGAAGGATATCTAATAAATCTTCTATTCAATGTATTTGCAGAATTGTGGAAAAAAGTATGAAATATGAACATAATTAAATAATAAAATGAATAATTTAAAATCAAAATCAATATATTTCATATATCATTTTGGATTAAATATTTTATTTAGGTTGAAAAAAAAAAAAATGTTAAAAAGATTAAAATTTTTTTTTGGAAGATTATTGGTTTGTATCTTTGCTAAACGTATCGAGAATATAGAGATGTCGTAATTTAAAATATTTATTATTATTTTTAATCGATTCATCATAAATATACGGGATAATCATAAAATATACAATTTATAATGCTGTTAAGAATACTGGGATTCCCTGGAGAATAATGTCAATATCTATGATAAGTGTTTTATGTACTTACTTAAATTTAGTTACTACCAAAAAAATGTATAAAATATTATGAGATGATAAACAGTTTAAATGTATTTCAATTAGAAATGCACTTATTTTTATAAAATTTATAAATTGAAAAAGTAGACCACTTTCAAACCATGAAACTGATGAAGATGTCACGAACAAAATTTAAAGTCTACGCTAATATGGTTATCGCTTCGAATGACGAATTTTCACGACGATTTAAACATTTGATATTTTGAAAAGGCTTCTGTAAAAATTCCTGATCCATTTAATATTCTTCAATAATAGACTTCGGAGGTGTAAGGACAATGATGTACAGAAAGTTCAGCAGTTTACAGCTTTGATGAATCGGATTCTTCATCGTGAGAGTGTGCGTCCGACGAGCTAGGCTCTAGTCGGGACTTTCGTCTGCACAAGACCCTTAGAGTCCAGGATAGCCCCAGAGCGCGAGCGGACACCCCTTCCACTCCTGAGGTAGTTGTTACGTCTGCGATTTTTTGCTTGATATTCCAGAATTAAAATTGGTTGTATTTTTTTTAGCGGCTAGAAGGCCGCTTGTTGTTTGATTTTTTTGCATTCGTCGTATTTTTGATATTTACGAAAATGCACGTCCATAAATTGTTTTTTTTTGCATGGAATTTTGGAATTGAATATCCAAGTTTGTTATGATTTTTTTGGCGTCTAGACAGTGGCTTGTTGTTTGTATTTTTTTATGCGTTGCATTTTCGATATGTGCGTAATTGCACGTGCGTAACTTGTTTTTTATGCGACAGGAGCGCTGGGACGACACTCCAAATAGGAAATGGACCCAAAAACTGATCCCAGCAATTGTACCATGGCTCAAAAATCGCCAACACATAGGGTTCTATCTTTGCCAACTTCTAACTGGATATGGATGATTCACCGAATCGGGAAAGAGGCTACCACGGAATGCCACGAACGCGAAGAGGCGCTGGACACCGCTGAGCACACTTTTCTACACTGCCCAAGCTTCATAGAAGCTATAAAAAGCCTACGAGGAAAGACGGTAACCATCGAAGCCGT
>JAGXCT010035851.1:36177-49183 GCA_022495035.1 Philopotamus ludificatus | reverse complement strand
ATACCGCGGGGACCCGAGCCGTCTTGGTATGCGGTTTTTTGTAAAGAGTTTCCAAGATATGTTTGTATATATATAATTCTTCGCCTTTTTTTTTATTATACATGGTTTGGTTCTCCATTTCCAGATCCCTGTTCGTTTTATTGATTTGCCTTTTATGTTTGTATCGTTTTACCCATCCCCCGTGATAATTGTCTGGTTTTCAATTTGCTTGTATTTGTTTTATCCTGGTTGCTGCATATATAGGTTTGGCGTCTGTCTATCCTGATCCAAAAGACTATGATAGATTTATAAAATCTCAACTCTATAACTCTAATTATGAGAGATCGCTTCCAATAACGTACAATTGGCCCGAGGACAATCCGGAGCATTGGACAGTTAGGCCATTGCCGAAGACGTTACGACCAGAAGGACAAGAGCAAAGGTCACCGATTATATTCGATAAACACTAGTGTTGAAGGAGGTGGGAACTACTGTTGATTATATTATTTTATTATGTTTTAATTGGCATTTGACGAAACATTTCAAAATTTTATCAAAAAATTCGCTTTAAATTTTACAAGACTATTTTTTTTTACAAGATTTATTTTTAAAGTAAGTAACCGTCTACTATTGGAAAATACCATATCCAAATTTTGAATTATGATATAAAATATGTTTTACGTTTTGGTTTTTATCCATGATTTTGTGTGATATTTGGTTGCCTTGCATGTTTGCTTAATTTTTTTATTATTATATTTCAATGTGAGTACGTAAAATTAAATAATTTATGAGAATTTAATATATTTTAAGGTTTTATTAATATATTTTTTGAATACAGGTTTAGCTTCAGTATATCCACAACCGTCAGATCTGAATGAGTTTTTTTCGAACCATTTATATAACCCAGACTATGTCTGTTCACTTCCTGTCACATGGGGATGGAAACCAGAAGAAAAATTCGATATTAGACCAATAGAACCCGTTTCCAAAAGTATATAACAGATTTTAGAAGACGCAGCTACATATTTACGTTATAAGTTTAGAATAAAATTGTTACGTTTCATAATTAGTCGAGAGTCATAACATTTTACATAAATGAACGTAGTGTATGTTCATAATATATAAACGAGCACATTTTAGGATAACGATATGCACTGACGTTAGTGTTTTCGCATTCATTTATTATTTATCATATCTCCAAAATTAATTATATCCCGGAATGGATTTTATTTTTAAGATTTTTTTAAATATCCAATTAAATCCTAATTTATTTTTAAAAAGAATCTATGCATTTTAATTTTTTGTAATAACTTAAATTAAAAAATATTGACATGACTTTATGTAGATTTAATTATTCGATTTAATAAATTTGGATTTATAATTCAAGTGTTCATAATGTGATTGTGAATTTTGGGGAATTGTACGAATGTCTCCTAAAATGTTCGTTTTATTTTTGGCCGTCATGATAATTTGATTACGAATCGGATTTCGATTAGAACATTGTAATAAACTTTTAAAAAATATTTTCTTGACATAAATTGTACCTGAATTACTAAGTGATGGGGAACAGCATATACGTATGAAAGAATTTATATAAATGATTATAATAATTATATACATATAATTGGTTTATAATTTATATTTTGAGGTACTATTTCGATGACCGAAATATATTGTTGACATCTTTTGCTGATTAAATTAATATACAAGTATATTTTAAATTATATAAATATTTATATACAAATTTCTATTATGATGAGTCGTAAATAGCATTAATTATATAAATATTTTTATGCTAATTGTTTTTTTTTTTACAAATTTTTATGAGAATAACTTTACTGTATGAATGGTTTAAAAAACAACGCTTATGAATAATGTTTATCATTGTGATCATCTGCAATTGTTAAATGTGAGTCATTGTCTTAATGAAATTTGTCACGAAATATTTTTTTAGCGTTATGAATGTGGTCTCGAGTCGATGTTATCCATGAATGATTGTGATAAAATAAAATATTATGTCAATATTAAAATATTGTATGTTAAATTAGTGTTTTATTTCCATCTTTAAGTCGTGAAGCGATTACATATTATTCATCATCATCGTCAATTGTCAGCCACAAGGCTCTCATTCGCTGAGGGCATGGGCCTTACCAAACTCTTGAATGGCAGTCGAGGCCAAAGGAAACCTGAGTAATATACGTGACGTGAGGGCTCCTCTTTCGTGTCCATGGGGACCCAAGCCCTTTTGGTATGTGGTTTTTAGTAAAGAGTTGCCCTCTCTTGGCCATTGCTGGCATTGGACGTACATCTTCTACCCTGTGGTATCGGATTTTACCCTCTCAACTGTGTCCAGGCAAGTAGGAGGGGGTTTGTCACGGTATTTGTTTATTCTCTAAGGCGTTATCTGCTTATAACAAGTCACGAGTGACAAGTAGCGAGCGACGACACATACACCTATATAGATATACAAATATTATTTTATATAAACTAAATCCACTTTCTCTTGTTTCTGAGGAACATAACCATGTGCATGATTTCCCTTATAAAGTTTCCCCATGCCTTCTGCAAAGCAGTAATTAAAAAAAAACTATTTTCACCTAATCCATCCTATAATCTTATCCTTCTAAACACGAATCGTGCCGTGTCAGTCACCGGTGCCTGACTTAGATTTTTAGGTTTTTCCAAAACGAGGGCCTTAATCAGCCTTTCTTATGATATCAGACATTCTGGTCCTTTTTAACTGCCACTTCGTACTTGATTTTTCCTTTGTGAGCTGTGATGACAGTTTATTGGGATGATTTCTTAATCTTACATTATATTTATTGTTGTAGGACTTTTATGTAATTATTATAAGGAAGAGTTTTTCAAAAATGTTTGACAAAATTGGGATCTTCGGGATCTTTGCCAATTTTTGGAATCATAATTATCTCAGCTACTTTCCACTGATCTGGATAATATCCTAGACTGAGTACAGCATTAAATATATATGATATTAGCTGTAAGCACTTTACTGAAGCTTCCTTTAACAGTTTTCCAGTAATTCATTTTTTTTTGAGAAACCAAATAAATTATTTAAAAAGATTTTTATAGCTAAAAAAATTAATGTTCTAATTTGAAAGAATATATAGATTATTTTACATATTTACACTACACCTACATGGTTTTTAGGTTAAAAAAGTACCAAATAACTCCTTGCTTTATTTCGAGTGATATATTTTGGTATTACTGAGACCATAAATAAGGTTATATATTATATAAGATTCTAATGTAAAATAAACGAGGAATTTATCATCGCTGTAGGGGCGCGCCGTCCATATGGCCAGATTGTGCGGCGCACACAGGCGCCTGAAGATTAGGGTCGCCGTTTGGTGCCAATTGGGGAAAAATTAAAAAATATTAATTCATTACACTTTCTTAAAATCAAAAAAAAATCCATTCAAATCCTAATTCTTTTTCATAAAATGTGTTTTCTTTTGTAGAGGGTATGTAAGGGCGTCAATTAAATTCTGCACACAGGCGCCGGACATTAACCGCGTGCTACTGCATCCCCGTATATGATTACATAAAATACATTCAGGGGCCCGTTGTCCATATGGCCAGATTGTGCGGTGCTCACAGGTGCCAAAAGGCACTAGACCATTTTTTATTAAATACATTACATAAATACAATTAGACACAGCAATATTAATTAGGATTCCACCATAACGGATAAATTAATGATTTTAAATTTTCAGCGCCATCTTGTAGTGCATGCATGGCGCGAAGAATAAAAATGGCGGAACAATTTTTCAAATATTGACGATAGCTGGCGATAAGATTATTCAATTCGAATTCAGGCGGACTATTATAATATTTACAGCGGATACTTATAGGGATGTTTATAAATAATTTCAAATTAAACATTCATCAGTAGTCACATGTCATTCTCATATTATTACTGATTATAATTAAAGGTGTAGGTAAATACATGAATTCTGACTTTATTCTATTTAGATCAGAATATACATATTTTTAACCTTTTGCATTCGAAGTTTTTTGAAGTACCTCTACACGTGTTATTTAATAAATTATTATTTTGGATTTGTGCAATATTATTACTTTTTATGAATATAGTGAATATTAAAAACCTAAAATAATAATTTTATAAATGATACGTAATTGATTTGTTGCATGCCGTCATAGCGGCGGCATTCGAGTGATACGGAAAACTTCGATGCCGCTTCTATGGCGGCATTCGAGTACAAAGGGTTAATTTGTTCATACTTATTTTTATTCATAATAATTGGAAAAAAAGTGACCAATTTTCTTAAAAAATCGTTATTTATTCATCAATAATAGTCTTCATTAGATGCGCTTGTGTTAATAGTTTTTCAAATATTCGAAGTACTTCTGGTACACAATTTTCTTTATGATCGTATTTATATCCACAATGTTGGCAAAACGTGGTCTTTGCATGTACTTTTCATTGTCCGCAATGAAAAGACATCTGAGGTTAGTGTTTCGAAAATATTAAGGCTGAGGCCTAATAAACCGTTAAAATAAGAAAAACAAGCGCATATCGCATCTCCCGTATTCACCAAATATAGTATCTTCAGATTACCATCTATTCAGAACATTAGAACATTTACTGAATAAATAAAAATGCAGATGAATAAAAAAACATTTTGGTTCATATTTTGTGTCGAAACTTTCTAGCTTTTGTAAAAAGAGATTCGAAAAATTACACGAGAGATGGGAAATGGTTGTAAGTAACGATTGTAATTATATTTTAGAATAATAATTGCAAATAAATTTAAAAAAATATGCTAAAAAAACAATGAATTTATTCCGATTAACCTAATATAATGAATCATTTAAAAATATGTCATAAAAAGAATCAGTTTGTCAGTATGCGGAATTTTTCTTTTGTTGTGTTGGTACACTAGTCTTTGACGTATCTTGTCGTTGGTAGCCATATGGGATGCCTTAACTTATTGTTACCTGTCGAAAATGTTTCACGTGTTTTGGAGTGCTCGGCGTTTTTTTATTTGTGGAAATATTGGAAAATGTGGAGGCAATTTTTGACCTAAAATAACAACATTATAATACATTAGCCTCCGTACTCGAATAAACATGACCCCCTACGACTTTTTTATTGCCATGAAAAAATGCAGATGAAGTAAAAATACACTTTATTTCATATTTTACGCCGAAACCTTATGAAAATAAGAAGGTGATCGATATTTTTTTCGGATAACCTACAATTTTTAGTACAGTATTGTACTTTAATACATTTTTAAAACAAAATTTAATGCAATAGAATTTGCGTTAAAGAAAATACCTTTTAATACCAAAATTATATTTAATTAAATCTCGTTATTATTCTTGTTTTATTTGAATTATAGTCGGATTAGTTGTTTTCAACTAGGTGGCATTTTTTTAAATGAAACATTTAGTTGCCAGCTTTGGGATTTTGGTGGTAGGTGTCCAAATATGCATATACTGCAAAACGAAAGGGTCAGATGTGCGTATTATCGTCGGAACTGAATGCTTCAAAGGACTGATAACAAATTTGCTAAATTGAAAGGTGAACACTAATTAATTAAACCGTGTACCCGGTTATATACGTTTATTTATCAAACGTTGCTGGGCTTATGAATTAAAAAAAAAAACTTTATTTGATAGCATGTGTATCCATTTGCTGATTGCCTGACCGTTTCGCTCTCGGCCGATTTTCAGAAAAGGTATACGTCAGGGGTATTAATTTTCCTTAGTACTCAGACGGATTTTCAAACGCTGCATACGTATATTTTATTTTTATTATTAGTGCTATGCAGCGCAAAAATAAATAACGGCAGCGAGATGTTTGTCAGAAAAAAGCCGCCGGTATTTTTCGGGCGCACAATCCAATGTAATTTGTATGGAAAATTTTCAGCGAAAGACAAACATTCACTGATTCGATTTCATCAATCTGAATCAAAATTCTACGCCGACTGCCAATTCAATTTGCCACAAATTGTTTTATTTTTTTATATATATTTTTTTGCATTATTAAATTTAAATGGTATCGATTCTAATGATCCTTAGATATGACCTCTCGAGAGTACACTATGTGCATACTTGAAAGGTTGGCTTTTGTCACCGGCGAATGGCTGGTTTCTTTTGTGAAAATGTCAATCTATCAAAATTTTAAAGGTTAAGAGAGAAAATGATGGATGTGCCGTTGGCATTATTTTCAAAAGGGGAACTGAATGCGATGACACTTAAATTGGGTTAAGAATTATTTAAAAAAATAATATATAAATTTAATCACATATGTGTATATACGTAGTTTTATCGTTTTCAGCGTGAAACGCAACAATTTCCGTGTTTACTCCGAAGAAGGAAAATTGCGAATTTTCTTTTATGTGTTTTTTTAGAAAGAGTGTTTTATTTATTTAATACTGCAAAGCTACGATTTGAATTTCTATTAAAATGTTATAAAACGAATATTTATTTTTATTTACTTGGCAATTTAAGAAAAAGTATAACTATAACTTGCTATTGAATTGTATAAAAACATTTTTTTAGTTATATTTTATTCACAGACATGACTTAACTGTATTTTAAGATATTCTATAGTTTTTGTCTCACATTTTTATTTGGCATAATTCTGTCCAATAGATGTTCTAATCATATCTAGTATGTTTTCAAGTCAATTTAGAGATTAAAGACTAATGATATTTTGCTTAATGTTATACTATAATACGGATTTCGGATTATTAGTTTATGCATTCAATTCATATATCGAAAGATTCGAAAAATGTATTCGAAAACTATGTATTCGAATTCGTCTCAGATTTCTCCTCTCCAGGATATTCAGTTGTCGGTCATCTTCTTTTGTTGGATCCTAACATTCAGGTCCGTATGTCAAGGACGTGTTTGAAGAGGGTCTTGTAGAGCTTGATTTTGGTCTTCTTTGAGAGGAATCTCGACCGTAGATACTTTTGAAGTCCAAAGTAGCACTGATTTGCCAGCATGGTTCTTCTTCATACTTTCAAATTGGTTTCATTGTTATTTGTAATATGTGAACTGGGATATGTGAATTCCTGGACGGCTTCGAATTTGTACTCTTTGATTCTTAGGGGTTCAAGGATTCGTCTTTGGCATATGGGCATGTATTTTGTCTTGGTCTCGTTGATCCTTAGTCCAATTTATCGTAAACTATCCATATATCGCCTTCAGTTACGCTGTATTCGCCGCAAAAAGTTTGAGATCTGTATCTAGCATACAAAAATTTCCACTTTCATTGTTCTTTGTTATACTTGGCCAGTTCATCCGGCACCCAAATACCTATCCAGCTTATTTGACCAAGGCGTTTTAAATATTAAAGTATTGTCGACGTTGAAGGTGCGTATCTTTGTGATAATTCTTTTATAGTTTGGAGAGGATCTGATACAATTCCTAACCTCCGTATTCCTGTATTCCCCCGTTTCTCGATTTAAATCGTCGTAACTAAAGTTGACATCTGTTTTTAGTCAGTACTGGTCCATAAATCTCGTTGATGGTTCGCCCTTAGCGGGATTTAAGGCATGATTACTTTTATTACTACCATTACAGAATATTTTATATATAATATTTTTCATCATGTAACTCTCGAAAACTTTTGAAAAATTTTGAAAACTTAAAAAAATATTCCAACACGTTTAAACATTTAGATAAATATTAGCTTGCAAATTTGTGGGTACTTATGCGTTATTTTAATACCCCTGATAAAAATGGCGGTTACAGAAGACCTCATCAGACTCCTCAGGAGTATAAAAAGTCTATATTGCAGTAAATGCTGTAAAAACGAGGAGAAAGTATACGATGAAGGTTTTTGAATGGTAGAAAGTATCAATGATATTTCTGTAAATTTCGACAGAGCAATCTTCGTTACTGACGGCCTTTGTACTCATCCCTTAATAATCACATGTATGACGATCTGTGTTTTTTTCATTCTAAGTTTATTTTCTTAATTATCATCAGTTTTCAACATGTGGCCCGCACGACATTTTTAAATTTGTAGATGGCCCGTTGTAAAAAAAGGTTGCTTACCCCTGCTATAGGCTATAGCGTGGAGATAATTTTGGCAAATTTAATTTAATTATATTAGTATAAAAAATAGCCAAGCTCTTGTGTAAAATAGTATCGGATGTATTTTGAATATATTAAAATAATAACATTTATATTTGTTTATTAGTTAAAATAAATTAAATAATAAATTTAAAATTAGGTATGGAAGGGTAGATACATTTCTCAGGATTTTGAGTTGGAACTGGAAAACGTATCAAGATTTATCCAGGATTTAAATTCATTTTAACATATCAAAAGCATTTATTAGCATATCAAAAGAATAATGAAATATTGTATGTTTAATTAATTTGTAAAAAAAAATGAAAAAACAATCACAAATAGTTTTCTTCTGAATTATTTTTGTTCAACATCAATTTCTTTGTATGCATTCTAGAGTTGCAATTTAACTAATACTTATATTATTATGCAAATATGAAAAATCTATTTGCGATAGAGTCGAGTATAATATATTTACGTGACAATAATTGGCCACTTGTCACTGGACGCGGACTCAAACGCCATATTTTATTTATAAGGGCTGCTGCAGACTGGCTGATGATGTATCGGTAGCACGGGACGACACCTGCTATCCTCGGATTTATTCCTCGACTCCTCAGACGAAACAAAGAAGCTGTGCCTGCGGATCTAATGGCGGCCCTGAATTATTCATGAGGCGGAGAGCTTCGGCTGTTTCTTGCGCGACGGGAAGCTTTTATTGCTAAATAACAATTAGCTCAAGTTCTAATTGTGAAGGCGTGCGGCGGCGAAATAAGCAAATCATCCCCGGCTCTTGACTCATTTGTTATTTTGTTATATTTAAATTTTGCAAAGTGCCCCGCCTTCATGTGCCGTGGGCCGTTAAATTTTTGCGGCCAACTGTGTAATTAAATGCCGACTTATTTCGAGTAATTGCCAAGGAAAAATGTATAATGTTTGTCAGATTCCGAGGTTTATGCACTGAAGACGTTTAACATTTCATCAACAACAACGCATCTATGAAGACCATCAAACTGATCTAAGATTAATGATTTTTTTAAACATTTATATCTCAGATGAATTTAAATAAATCGCCATTTTGTATGCTACACAAGTACTAAGGAAGTTTTTAATTAGGTCATAACAACTTTTTTGATGTTCATCTCTCTTCGTATTTATTTTCTCATTCGCGTATTGAGCTTGTCCAAGTAGTAAAATGATGAATTTAAATATTTAATTACGAAATGCTACATATAAATGCAATTGTATTATTAATTATTTTGCATTTTAATATTATATTCATAAAGTCTGTGCCTATTTGGATATACATTCGATTTTATTTTATCACATGTTTCAGAAAGCTGATGAAAATTCACAAAGAACCTTTTCAGCTAATCGCTGATCTATTACGTACAATTCTACACAAATAGATTTTATGTTGAATTGATTAAACATTTGTATACATATATAAGTACATCTATTTTTTTATACATAATAGAATGGTTCCGGCGATGGACGTGTAAAAATACATTGTATATTTGATATATTTCTGAAAAAATTAGCGAAAATCATGTTATTTTTTTTGACGAAGTTGATGAATGCCACTCGATCCAGATTTTAGTGTACTTACCTATTTGTTTTCACACAATCCTTAATCATGTAGTTTATCTTTTGACACTGAATATATTAATTGTTAAAATGTGTGCAGATTTTTGTTTGCTAGTAAAAGATCGCAACCTTTTTTTGCAGAAAATTAGATTTCCAAAAACATACCATTTCCATTCCCAAAGTCAGGATTAACGCAAGGTTCTTTTATGCACTCGGTAGAATATTTAGTATTATTAGTAGTTATAATAAGCGGAATTTTTCACTATATAAAAGTAATACCCAGTGAAGCCATAACTGCAGAAGTGTATTAATGATAATTTGATCAGATGCTGAAGGAAAAACATCCGAATTTAGCCAATAGAAAAATATTCATCATTTAACGCAAGAATGTACGTAACAATAAAAATAAAATCACCGATGAAATAATTAAACAACTGAATTGGGAAGTACTTCCGCATCCTCCGCATTCGCCAAATATCTACAAATTATTACCCATTTAGATTATTAAAATATTCATCGAATAATAAATATAATTAAAAATTTCACTTTTTATTCCAAAACATTCTAGCTTTTACATGCGAAAAAAAAGACACAAATTATAGGAATGGTTATTTTTAATCAGGGTACAGTGAAACCCCCAATTACACTACTCCGAATTACGCGCTGAGTTGAAATATTCGCCGCAAATCCCCCAATTGCGCGGTCGCATTTACATACAGTCAAACGTTGGCTAGCGTCTGTGTATTCAACACGTGCCAGACTATACGCACACAGACGGACGGCTTTACTCCCCCAATTACACGACTCCAAATTACACGGTCCCGATTTTAGTATTAGTGGGGGTTTAACTTTTCAAATAAAAAACCATTAAGATTAAGAGTTATTATCGAGAAATCATCAAATATTTTTCATTTTTTACATTCATTAGTTAAACAAAAAATAATGGCGCTTATTTCTTGCCGTTAAATCTGATTCTTATCACAAAATAAACCCGTATTATAACAAATGAATTTCCATGATTACACTATGTGTCAGATATTTGTAGAGATGTTTGTTCCAGAGGTATCGTATTGCTCGAAGTAATCGATCTCTGTTGTTTGAAAATATTTGGCTTCTGTATATGTAGCGAGATTTATATTTCCTCGATGATGTTGCTGAATGGAAAACATTTCCGCGCGGCCATGTTTGGCAATTAGCATTAATGTCAGGTACGTTCATGGAATACCCGCGGGAGCCAAGAAGAGCAGAAACTTTTCAAAGAATAACAACGAAATCATATTTTCAATCGAATAAATAGAGGCATACTATTCGCGTGTTTGCCTTTGAAAATATTTCAGAGGCTGGGAATTTGCAATTTTTTCGCCCTCCCTCAAAAAAGGTATTCCATCATTTGATTGTGAGTGGCTGGGGGATTAATTGAAACGGCAAATGCAAAGGTGAGGCCCGAAGTGGCTGTGCTGTGTTGTCGGGATTCATAAATCGCGGTGGCCTCCCGTCAAAAGCCTTCGCCCCCCATTGTCGGGCTCATCTGAAACGGTAACAAAAGCCTGCCGTATTGTTTCCACGGCTCGTCTGCGTCTTTAATTCAAAGCGAAAAGGAGTGTGAACTACACAAAGCGCTCCAGGTGCCGGCTACATAATTAATAAAATATCCAAAGCCGTAAACTCGATACTAATACAGGGCCATTCATGAAATTAATCTTATGATAATTGTGCCTAAATCGGAGGAAAAGGCGAAAACTCGAGGGCTTATAAAAATTATTAAGTTACAAACAAATGAATATTAAAACTATTTCCTTATTAGTTTTAAGTTATTATTTTAAATAAATAATATTAAATTGTGACTTCATAAGATTTGAATTTATTTTTGATCTATGATTTATTATACATATACATATCGAACAACAACACAAGAAGTTACTAGTCGCAATCACAGGCCATCTAGACTACAGAATTTTTATATTAAAAAATAGCGTATACATTTAAACAAATATAAAATACATGTGATTTTGTTTTACAAAAAGCGTCATAACTTCAATATCAATCAAAACTATAAGCTGAAAATTAAAATACTTCAACTTCAATATTAATTATATAGTTAATGAAAAAAAAAACTTTTTTACCACATATTTGTCACAAAACTTTTATTTAGAAATAGACCGAATTGAATTTTTTATAGACGAATTGTGTGTTTGGAATTTCAAAGCAATTTAAGCTTATTATTTTATTATCCACAACAGCTGTTTTCATAATTGCGAATTGCTTGTTCCATGTTTCTAAATTTAACAAAAATGCAAACAAGCTGTCACACAACCGCAAAGCTAAAATAAAATTTGATGCTTTCCTAGTAATAGTTCGCTTTTAACTGACTAATGAAGACATAACAATTGAATAAAAATATGAAAAAAAAGTGTTGAAAGGAATTCCTTTCGGGTTTAAATATTAAACAGTAAAAACATCCTAACGCACACCTTTTTGAAAAAAAACCATACAATATTTTGAATAAATAGTTTTTTTGGTCACCCAAAATTTCCTAGAAGCATAAAAAAATGTTATTGTATTGATACAATTATTAAGTGCCCCTAAGTCGGCTAGCGTGTGATATGCGCGCCCCGGACATACGCAAAAACGCGTTTGTCGTGGAATCCACGACCCCCGTAGACAATGTGTTCAATCAACTTAACATCTTCTAGAATGATGGAATTAGGAATGCGGAACGAATAGATCGTGTATTGATAATGACACAGTTATCCATTGTTTTATTAAACAGATCATTACCAATATTAATATATAAAGTGAATATTTTGGCGTTACGGCATTTGCTGCTTATTTGTCATTTTTAAATTCAGTATTTAATTTTCTTTAGCAAAAAATTGGGCGAGCTTTAAAACTCATATTATTTGCCAATCATATAATTATTTTAAACGGTTTTGTAATATACAACACAAGTCAAAGAAATAAGAATATTATTATTTCAAGCAATATACAGAAAACATCACAAGTTTTTATCATACATTTTTATCACCAATTAAAATAAATTGACATTAACTTAAAATGTTAAAAAATCAATACAAATTCTTTCAAAGTTTGTGGAAATTCATTGTTTTTTATTGATGTAAAATATTTTTAGATAGCAAATTAATTTTAATAAATAGTAGTGGTTTTTATTCATCATTTTTTAAACATTATCATTGTACAAATCAGATGTTTAGAGATTTTTAGTTTTTTTTCGAAATATTTTAATTGTTTTAGCTTTATAAGAGAAAAATAAAATGGGCCCTTATTTTTCTGCCAATAATGTTAGTTTGGGAAAAATAATTTAACCCTTTCAATGCGGCGGGTCTAACAACGATTCTGCATCTGAGTGCGG
>JAGXCT010035851.1:0-33611 GCA_022495035.1 Philopotamus ludificatus | reverse complement strand
GGACACGATTTGTTTGCGCATGTACGCGATGCGCCCCGCACTGAAAGGGTTAAAAGATATCGTCTATCGTTAAATGGAATTTGCCGTAAGATTGCTTATCTAAGGAATTTATTATGATCCTTATTAAACAGTTATGATAAAAGTAATGATCATTATTATCTCATGTTAAATAAATCCCCAAGACATTTCTTAGATTATTTTATATATAAAATAAATATATTTATATTTGTGTGCAAATGCAATACATAACAAAGCATCACCATAAGTGATGCAGTCTCTATTTATAGAAATTTCCAATTATATATTTCTCGTGAACGTATTCAGTAAAATAGCTTGCATTGTGCTTGCGGTATAAAGTTATCAGCAGTGACGTAAGCTGGACATAAAGGGTTAGGAGCGGCAAAGGGAGAACACATCCCGTTGAAATTTCTATGACATGCATGAAAAACTGTCGACAATCGAGCGGAAATATATATTTTTAAATCTCTATGCGAAATCTTTACATATCCCTTTGTTGGTAGCGGAGAAAAAACTTTTGCGGCATCAATCTTTTCTCAGAGTTCTCATTACATGACCAAATTTGGTCGGACTAAACCATTGCAGCTGAGATCGTTCCATGAATCTAAGTAATGGCTCCATTTCTGTACCCTTCCTGATATTCACACTCTTTACTTTATATACGGAGAGGGGACATTTATTTTATGTATGTATCTAAATGTATGAACATACGCATCGCTAACAAAATTTATGACGAAACGACAATATGGCGCCGACAATCATGAGCAGCAGCGACAATTGCGCCCTGACAAATATTAGATTGTTCGGAAAGAAATCTATGTTTTCAAACTATTTTTTGGGTTCAGTTTTAGTGTTATTTTTATTATATGGTTTGTAAGATGTAGTTTTCGCTACCCAAATATTGTTTTTTTTTAATAAAGGCTGAAAAAGAGAAACCTAAAAACAACAAATAATATTTTAGACATTATATGATATTTTTCTACAATCAATGTGGCGACAAAAACTATTAGTGAAGTTTATAGACGAATATCGATAGAATGCAGATGTCAATTTTGGTGAGCTGGAAAAAATTTTAAGCTCCCAATCACTAAATTAAATGATTAAATCCAACACTAAAATTAAACGTCCATATTTATTCAATTGGAAGGGAATTATTTTTCAGCACGACAACGCACGTGCTCACATTCCGAAAATAATACATGGAAAAATACAGCAATTATACTGGGAAATGTGGCCTCATCCCCTATAAACACCAGACTTAAAAAAATATAAAACAATATAAAAAATAATTTTGAAACTCATTTTGAACTAAGCCTAAAAAGTAGGCACTTTTTTCAAAAGAGGAATTGAAAATTCTTTGACTGTAATTTTTAATTATTTGTAAAATAATTGTATAATGGTTATTGTTTTAACATACTATATATATTGAGCGGAATCACATCCATGCACAAAAATGGTTTATTAACCTAGCCATGTCCATTTTGGACCCCAAGTTTTTGATTTTTCTCGAACAACTCTTTTAATATAAATCCTACACATCACAAACTTTTTGAACTTATCTAGAAAAGTCTAAAAAATAAATATTATAAATAATTATTGACGTTTTATTATAATCGTTACTGTCCGCAATTGCGAAAAAAATATAAAAACAACAATATTCGTTTCTGTAGCCACAGGCGCGATGATTTTTCTCGCTCGCATCCGATACGACGTGGCAAGTGCGAGTGAAATTTATACTAGTGACACGTGCCGCGAGAATTTGGCGCTCGGTCTACCAGCGGCGTGTCCTCTGTCTGCGGTGGGACATCGTTAAGGCGTACGTGTCATTTACGTGTCATAATCATTAGTTATAAAATCAAAAATATTAATCGAATTATGAAGCTTATCATAAATAACTATTTTCCATTTTTTTGAAATGTCAGAAAATTGATAAAAATGTCATCAATATCCTGACTCGATATGCTTGGGGTCTATTTTATATTGTAAATATATATCCTTTAGATGACTCGGTTGGTTCCGAGCCACCGTGACGGATCGGTTAGCCTCCTATTACCACGAGAATTCTACAGCCGATACATCAGAGAATATTGTTAACTTCAAAGTGTATTATTTAAGCACCACTTTTTTCCGAATAATTGCAGGCATAGAAAGTGATCAGACATTAAAAGAGTTTTAGAAAAATTATATCATCAGAAAGTAGAAGAGTTTGTAAATATTATTGCACAACTTGTAAAACAACTTAATCTGGAGGTTGACAACGAATACGTAAATTAACTTTTGGAAAATAATGTTAAATAACACCCAAACTTCATTGAGATTAAGTAACGACGAGTTACAGAAAACATATAAAGGCTAAAAGTACTAAATAAATTCGAATAGCTACCAACAATTTTGATAAGAGACATGGCTGGAGCTTTCCTAACTTCGTCAACCAAGATGAGTGATAGAAATAAAAAAAAAAAAAAATTATGAACTCGGAGATCGATAGATCTTCAAAGGTATGCCACCTCATTCAACAAGAGTTTGTCTTCTAATTGAAACATTATACAGAAAAGGAACAAAAATATTTGCAAACTATTCTGGACTAAAGCAAGACTATAAGTTCATTGCTTCTTGTCTATCCGGGGATTATATTTTTACGATGGCATACTACTTGTTCGAGGGCTGATGGTTTGCAACAGCTCCCGGTAGATGGTGTCCCAGATTGGCGAGGTACAGAGCGTGCATGTTTGATGCAACCGTTGCCTGCAATCTTTCACACTGATACGTATCAGGAGCAGTGGCACTCGGACGCATTGAGCCGTCCCCTGCAAAGCAGCTTTCAATAGGACACCACAACTGTACACATGCACGTGTATAGCAAATTCATAATATCGCGACTCAATGACAAATACGCGGAGCATACATTGTGCAAATCAACAAAACTAACTTAATTAAATTCCCTGGCCGTCGGATATTGCATTATTTACACACGCTCAGCAAAAACGAATTGCTAATATTGCGTCGCGACGTTAAACTTTGATCCTAGACTTCATCGCTGATTGCACTTTCCGCCGGCGAGGCGTTTCCAAACACAAATAAAAGTAAGTCCGATCGTAAGTAAGTCCCGGAGCTCTAAAATACTCCGTCGATTTAATCATATTTGGCATAGGACCTCCATTTCCTCCATTCGAGTAGTGTGCAAAACGTGGAAATAGATTTGTATATTAAATATTTAAGTTTCTGCATTTTTTTTTAAAAAACATCTGTTTAATATATCTGTATTTAATTAACTTATTCAAATAGTTTGTACACTTCGGAATATCGGAATAACGTGATTATGAACGCACTCAAATTATTATCTCTCCAACTAAATATTATTGTTTGAGTATTATATGAGTGTTATAGCTTGAAGGTAATCAATCGTATTATGATTGTGAAGTTAACCGCTACTAAGCGCAAATAGTATTCGGATGGGTGACCATTCTGAAGAATTCTGAGTGACGATCGTCAACAGTAGGGTGGGGTGGAGGCTGACGACCTTCGTTTCACAATAAAATAAATTGTGCAGAAGGCAACGGGAAACCACTGCACTATATATTTCCATAAAAACCATGTCCATGGTCTTCCAAGTATGGAATCGTACATATGGTCACGTTTCTCAGAAATGAGGGAAAGTGAATTAATTGTTGGAAGCAGTGATACATGTCTGGCAAATTTAGGTCTTTTGGGAGTCTCTTCATTAAGGCAAACAAGAATAGTTTTCTGTAAAAAATATAATTTGAATTAAAATTAATTGTTATTTATATTTGGCGTTGAATTCCATTTGTTTTACGCCTACTAGGTCTCTTCCTGATCTTCTTCGATTACTACGATGTAATTAGCTCTGCCCGTGGCCAGTTTTGTCGCTAAGATCAGAATTTTATCACTGCCTAATTTTTTTCTTAATTCATTGCCTACTTATTGCTTAATTCATTTTTTCTTAATTCATTGTGGATTCTACGTCAAAAACGTTTTTGAGTATATCCGGGGCACGCATATCACACGCTGGCCGTTTGATCTACTAGATAGATTAATTTACAGTTATATAATTGATAGTAGAAGCAATATTTTTCTTCTTCCGGATCTTGAGGAGATTTTGAGCAAATACGGCGTGTGTGCAAAGTGTATATAATAAAAAAAGTTCAAAATATTTTATGGTTCTTTAATAAGGAGGAGTGTTTTTAGAAATTGCCAACTTTTGTCGGCACTTATTTAATGTTTAATATTTATTGCAAAATAAACAACATTTGAAAATGTATCTATTTTTTCTTATGTTTTTCGTCAGCCGATACTATGCGCTTTGATCTGTTGTATATATTATAATGTTTTGTTTTATTAAAATATTTTTTAGTTTTACTTTTGAAGGATAAATTCTTACTGATGTCATAACATAATTGTTCTCTTTTATTTGTAATGTTCCTCAACATTCGGAGCTTTGAATAAAAGCTGTTGTGAATACTAAAAATTATGGCCTATCCCAGTACCTAACGGCTAAAGCCCTTTAAATTTCTATTCGGCCCTTTTATAAAAAGTTTGGTGCTCCCTGCTATAATCCTGCTATATAACCCCTACTATAAGATATAATTCATTTTTTTTACAATAACTATTCAGTAAATGTTGAAGTTTACGTAATTTAATTTTCGGATGAATATCTGTATTAACAAAAAGTTTCAGCGAATGTTTCACCGCTATTAGCCCCCCCCCATTGGCAATGTGTTAATTTCTTAGTTCAGAGATCGTTTTAATTCTGTAAAAACTGTTAGCTTGCTTTGTTGGCTATATTTTATATAAACATCCCTTCCTATCTTAGTTAAGTTCTGGCTCTTTATTTCTGTTACATAAACATAATAAATCCGTTCCGGTTGAAATCTGTTAAAGCTGTTCTAGTTACAAATATTGCAGAGACGGCTTCTTTCTTCCTTACCACTTTTTACCTTACACTTTTCGCTCCATAATGCTCTGCAGAAGAAGATACTTCAGACTACGAATGATGTGTCAAAAGTACTCACTTTTACGAGTTTTTACTATGTTTGAAAGCTCTTACTCCTTGTGAGAGAAGTTGATGTACGGATGTATTTTTGACTGTATTACCTCATTTTAAACGCTTCTAGCTGGTTATTGATCGTTACCAGTAACGTCCATGTCCAACGTTGACATTATTAAATATGTAATATTCAACTAAACGTAGATATTCCCTAAAGGATGTATCTTCGGAAATTATATAATAGTTTAAATCGTGTGTAGAAAACCTTCATAAAAATTAATTTCGTTTTGTTAAACGTTATTGAAAATAAAAATATTCTGTTTATCGCGTTAAAATTTATCGCACAAGAAATTAATTGTTTATCGCATAGAGTTTATCCCCATTTGCGACGACGAAGAATGCCATTTCAACAATGTGGTGATACAGGGAATTATATAGGCGCATTTCAGTCATATCCGGTGGAAAGCACTGACCTGCCCCTTGAAAGCTTTCTTCCGGCGGATGTCGCATGGAACCGTCGGCGGCGACCGAGCTCCAACCCTCAACATTCCTCATACAATACCCGATTTTTATTTCAAAAACTGTGTCCGTGAGACTCCCTGAGCGCTCTCGATTGTATGGAGATTGAACCGAGGGCCGCCAGTAAAACTATGTAGCTTACGAGGGTAAGAAGTTAGACAATCTCGAAGCGGCTCTTAAAGGATTTGAAGCGGTCCGCTTTAATCCGATTACTTCGACCTCTGAGATTATTAAGATATTGACCCGCGCAATCAAACTGACACACGTCCATGTGTACACGTGCACGTACGTATATTTTCGCAATAAAATATATTATTTAACGGTCCATGTGTACGCAGGCCGATATTAAGCCGATCCATTTGTAGCCGCGGAAGGGTTAAACGGGGGGAAACGAGCAAGTGATGGCCTGGCTAGATAAACCCCAACTTTGTCAATAAATCGAGCGACGTTAGTCAACTCTGCCGGATGCAGTTAGTTTATTTATTTCTGAAACTTATCAATTTTGTGGTGGAGCAGGAGCTGATCCGGATTGGTTCAATTTCCATTAGTGTCATACGACGCTGTGACTATCTCGGCTCTATTTATGATTGTTTCAGTCATGGCTGAAGCTATGGTCGCATTTATTCGGAGCGATAAGGCCAAACGGCCTACTTATCGATTTATATCTACTTAATATTTTCCAGAATTGGTAAAGTCCTGTGACAAATCTTGAAGAATCGTGGAATGGGTCCGACTTATATAATATTGAACATGTATCAATAATTATAAAATCCATAGATAAATATATAGAATATTATTTTTGATGTAAGAAACATCTAACTATATTTATTGGTTGTATAATATTTAGAAACATATGATTCTACATAAAGCTTAGTCAGAAGCTTTACAAAGATTAACACTGTTTAGTCGACTAATAAATAGGTGTTTGACGATCGGTAAAAAAATCATTTAATGGACATCGCAGTGATAAACGAAGCTAAATCTGCTACTTATAATGTTCTTAAAAAGAAGGTGCTCATTCCAAATATTGCCAGAGATTCTCAAACCATGATGTTCTTTGACTTCGTTATCTTCTTTTTCTTTTCATCACGTAATCGTAGTAAATGAGCATAATGAAATCTCATATATGTTTTAAAATTATAATCAATAACAAGTGTTATAGCATATTTAGTTGCTAGTTTTGAACTAAGTAGTCGGATAGATGTCCGTCGAAAACTATGAATTCAGGGAATTCTTTATAACACTGGCCAGGGGGTATGTAAGTGGAAGAGACCCATTATCTCCGCATATTTTAAAAGTTGTTTATTAGGTAGATTGGCAATTTAGAATTAATTAATTTAATGCATCTATCTATCAATCAATCCAACAGAAAAAAAAACCAGTGTCGTGGTTTGACACCGGGGTGAATATTAGTTGTGAGAAACTTATTCTCCTTGCAATTTTAGAGTCTTTAGAATCTTAAACGAATCTTTATATGGGCTATTCTTTGGAATCTTTCTGTTATATCGTAGTCAAATAAATAAATAAATAAGTGAGCTGAATACATTTTTCTTCTTTAGTCATTCCTGACAACTGCTTTCGTCTGTAAATCTATTCTTGAAGGCTTTTATTAGCTAAATCATCTTTTCTGTAAGCATTAACGTCTTTAATTTATACCAAAGGTGGGAGAATACCTTACAGAAGATGGATAGATTTGAAACAGAAGAGTTTCATCTTGAATATAGCCTAAGTAAATTTATTGTTGAGGAAAATCAATAATTTTATATAAGCTTAGATTCATTAACACTTTATGAGCCGTTCACGCCTTTCAGGGCGAGTGCCATACCCCCACTTGGCATTTTTTTTCTGATAACGATGCACAATGTAATTCTAATATTTGACCACAGATTATTACACGTGCATGTTAGCTTGGATTATCATTATAAATATCATAAAATGGTCATAGGGTTTTGAGTATGGGAGAGTGGAAAGTGGCGAGCTTCACCAGGCTAAAAAACAATCTCTAACAGGGTAAAAAACAATCTCCACCAGATAAACGAGGAGAAATACAAATATTAAGATGAAAAAAATATAAATTTTGTTCAAAAAATATAAGTGTGATTTTTAAATACTATTTATTTGTACGAAATATTAAATGAAAACTAGCTACAATACAATTTATATATTAATGACATCCTTGAATCTTAAAATTTAATGTCAACAGTTAGCAGGAATATAAAACTTTTGGAAATTGAATTTTTATTTAGTTAAAATCTTAACAATCCAAGCAAGATTTTTCATCAAAACTAATAAATTCTGTGATAAAGAAACCGCGTAACAAAAAAAATGAATTTTTGAACGAAAATAATAATACCTTATTAAAATATTAAGCCGCGTAGCAGAAAACTGTCAATGTTCGATCAAGAGCTAAACATTTAATTTATGAAAAGATTGCGCAATAGAAAAATTGTATTGTTTGGCCCAAGGGTCCCTTTACAAGAAAGAGACGCGTAGCGAGAACATTTTGTTCTTTTGTATCATTAATTAAAATTAATATATATTAAAAGCATAATTAATTAATCACTTCATGCAAAAAGGAAAGAAAAAAATAAATAAGTTTCTATTTATTTTGGATGGCTCAAAAATCATAACCGTTCGTAATTTTTAACGATTGAAAGGTTTTTTTATTAATTTATTCTGAAAGCTTTGAAACAAAAAATATAATTAATGTAAAAAGTCTGATTTTACGCAAGTTTAGAGATAAAAATCAAAATGACGATGTTAGAATGACAAACAAAAATGTCTATCTGGCAACGCTTGAAACGTTCACTAGTGGTCGTAAAGAATAGTCGTTAACAACCTATTATGCTGACTAGAATCCATATTATTTATATAAAGTTTTTCTTAACTTTACGAATACAGAGATAAATCTAATTCATCGGCTTATTTTTATTTATAAAGATATTTTAAATTGTCACGAGATATTTTAGATAAAATGGAATGGCAAATCAATACGATTTTAATTATTTTGTCAAAATGTTAACATGATTGACAGCTTAATCGCGTGACGTCATTCGATAGTGAATACATTGCAGTGCAAAAATAAACTGATAGAGCCAATGATTCTATGGATCATTTCATGAAGAGCTAATACTATGTACATACATACGAAAATGATTAATTTTTTAATAAATTTGTTAAATATTGTTTTTCCATTGAAAAGTTTGTATAATTACTTGATTATCGTTGCTTTCGTTTTGATACAGTATGATGTATTAGTAGGGAATCGAGTTGTTTTTCGCAGGTCCGAAACTTTCGCCATAACCAATTTGATATAATCTCGAGTCGAGATGGGTACCTGTGCCGCCATTGTTCGTTGGCATATTTATTCCCATTTATAATGCAGGAAGGACTCATAATTATATAAGGAAGCAGACTCCCAACTTGTATTGTAATTTTCGCTTCTCCGAATTTTCTTTTTGAATCAGATACTACGAGCTACATTTTGTTTTGCGTCATATTTTGTATGGGCACGGATTACAACTTTGCTCTCTAGTTTCATTAGCAGCTTCGCTTTCGTCTCACTTGATAATTTCGTTAGCGTCAAAGAAAACTTCTAATATAATATTAATTAAGCCCTTTGATGCCGTTGCCGTGTAGGCAGACATATAAAATGATAAGCCATTGATATGCAAACTGGCTAAGGAGCCTAACTCCTTTTTGTTCCCGGGGATCGGCGGGAGGGGATCACGGGAAATATTCATTATCCCGTAGCTACATTGGGAACAGCGTTAAGATTCCTCCTCATTCAAAAATCTGAATGCTCTTATAATGGGAATATTTTTCGCTCTTCGTAATAATATCGCGGCTCCCTTTTCATCAGAACCGCCATTATTACTTTTTGCCCCTTGATATTATATTGGAATGGAGGAATATACGTTTCTGTATACCGGTTAACCTTTTTCTGATTGCGTACAGGCACTTAATATATTTCGATTAAATCGATCTCAATGTAAACGCAAAAAATCGATTATCTATTATGTGACATCTATACTGAGGGCGATATCATGTCTTTGGATGCTTATTATACGGTGGTTATATTTTTTTTAAAACATCTAGATCCTAGGTGATTAACAAATATCGTTAATTTCCACTGTAGGTTATGTTTCAAGCCTATTTCCAATAATTTAGTATTTTTTTTATAATTTTGAATAAACGTAAGGTTTCTTATAATTTTATCCACTTTCATAATTATCGTTATCAAATGAAAAAAGGATCTTATCAACACAACTATTGAAATAAGCAAAGTTTAAATCATCTATGAAATTAGAAGTAAAACTTTCATTTTTATTATTGTCTTCTATGGTTGATTGTTTAATTAATTTAATTTAATAATAAAATGTTCTAATATAGAGTTATTGAAATATATTAGTTCTATAACTCAAAAAATCACAATAAATAGGAAGAACCTCGGACAACCTTCTCGAAGACAAAGAAATCGATAGACTGTCTAAAAGATATTAGCATATATGATATAACTCATCAGCTAAAGAAATGCAACTATTGTTCTATGAATTTATTAAATGTAATGATATATTAATCTAAAGATATGTTAAGTTAAGCAATAATATTTCGTAAAGTTCACTTGCGCGTTATAGAAATCGTAAACTTATCCCGTCCTTGGGCCAATACCGCTGGCCTATGGAGCTACCTACCTTTGTCTATTGAGCCAAGAGTTATGGCCCCATAGATAAATATCGAAGAGGAAAGATTTAAAGATGATTACCTAGCGTGTGGTGTGATCAATTTGAAATATGATAAAAGAGGGCGGTAACCAAACAAACGGTGGCCATTATTAAAATATCAAAAACATAGGTATTATTTTAAGAATACATATAGATATTCATGATATTCTTAATAATTTGGTGGATATTTTGACTTTTTTAACTAATCAATATTATGCATAAATGACAATGCTCTCGGCGATGTTTCGCCGCAGACTGAGCACTCGCAGCACGTGTCACTCGCACGTTTCGCTCGCACTCGGCACATCGTACCTGATGCAAGCGAGAAAAAATATCGCACGTCGTTTTATTTTTTTTCGCAATGCAGACAATAAAAGACAATGATTGTTTATAATATTTATTCTTTAAACGTTTTTTAAACTTTTGTAGACTGATTTATTTGAAAAATTAAAAACTTAGGGTATCTATTAGACCCCATCATAATTATTGCTCTATCAAATGGAAATCTATCTTACATAGAAAAACCAAATCCTTGATATTATCAGAAAAACTATTTTACGCAAACTGATCAAAGAAACAGCCATCTTTCCTTAAAAAAAAAATGATATTTTACAAGTTGGTAATTCTACCACTATCATTAGTAATTTTCCACAGGGAAAATATATGATCGAGAAAAAGAATAAAAAAGAAAAAAAGAAAGCTCTTGAATTTTCTCCCATCTGATCTCACTCCCTGATACATCCTCTATCCCATATACAATTATAATAATATAAAAAAATAGCAATAATTAAGATGTTCGTAGTATTAAGTGACCTTCAGTTAAACCACGAAGTGCAAAAAAAAAAATAAAAAGGGAAAAAGAGGCCTAGTTTCGCTGTAAAGTCCTTGCACAGTCCAAGTCCAAGGGCGATAATTAAACAAACGGCGGCCATTTTTATTTGTTTAAAGATGGGTGCCTAGCGAATGGTGTGATCAAGCTGGAATATGTTAAAGAGGGCGGCAACAAAACAAACGGCGGCCATTACTAAACAAAAATAATACAATAGACGACCACACAATTAATTTATCGCCATTGCTAAAAAACAATATTTTTTTTTTATTGTGTTGTTATGTTAAATAAAACGCATTTTTGAAAATCCTAGATAAAGTTTATTTTATTTGTTAATATTAATATTAAAAAACAGATTAATTTTTAATTAGTTTGATAAAACTAGTTGGACTGGAAGTGATTAAATGTCTGCAAGTAAAATATATATTTAAATATTTTGTAACCGAATCAGTAAATAAAATAAATTTCAAAAATAATAATCAATATTATTAACAATTTAAATGCAAAATAAATATTCATATTGCACATTTATGCATTTAGCTTCGACTCTTGAATACTTCCGTTCCGTATCACATTTCATTCTGTGCGATTTCATCCTATTGATGCCGCTAGACGTCTGGCTCAAGGGGATAGGGTTAAGTCAAGTGCAAGGATCAGACGTCGAAGACTATGGTTATTCAATAAGAATCCATTGAATTCGTCGTTCCACTCCGATTCATATTTTTAGTCCGTATCACTACGGTGCAGATGCATAATATTACTGGAAAACTTTGATAAAATTTTCATTCATAGCTCGAGTAATAATATATTTAAATTATCCTATATATATTTTTATTTCTGATAAATTTCAGTATAGGCATAGATAGTATAGGCCGGTGTTGACCACACCATGGCAGCTGGATGGTAGAGAGAAGCAGAGAGAGGTAGAGAGAGCGAGCTGTCGGCACTCTGTCACTGTCAGCTGACAACGCTGACAACACTGGTCCGTGTTGCAGAGCCTCCCCGATACACCCATCTGTCACTATGCTAATCTCTATTCATTTCATTACTCCCTATTTCGGATCTACTCACTTTTCCGAAAATATTTACATTCTTATGACTAAAAAATAAACAGATATATCTCTAAAAAAATAATCAGAATGAAACACCCTGCTGAAAGAGTTTCTGAGCCATTTAAGCTTGCCGCTTCATTCAACAAATTATAATTTAATTCAATGCAATAATGCGCGCGAGATTTAAATCCAATCTCGCGTCTCATTCATTTTTTTTTGAAAAAATTCAAATTAATGCATTATTAAACTTGGCCATTTCATCACTACAGTGCCATCTCCATCGACGACATCACGTATTTTTTTATACTTCTCATGAAACGTGTCTTACAGACAAGTGACAGGTCCACTTCTTGTTTTATGAGTCGTAAAAGCATAATAAAGATCTGTGCTTCGAGTTTAATTTTAATGCAAAATGTATCGCTTCGCTCACTGTTCCATATTGCAAAACCGCCAATAATCTATCACCTCGCTAATCTTATAATCAATTGGACTATCTGTTTTATACGAGATCGGCTCGTATCGCATTATGCAAATTAATGCTAAATTTTCACTATATAATCGATACAATCGCGGTAAAACATCGTAAACCAAATTCAGTCGTAAATTGATTTGATAATTAATATACGTATATTTTAAGTATATAGATAGTATATGTAAAATCATAGATACATCTTTAATTTCAATATTATCTAAAACAAAAAATACTATTTATTATAATAAAATACTGTATACATTTAATGTGTTATTAATATATATATGCAAAATAGTTATAAAGGGTTTTAGTAAACAAATAGTTGATAATAAAATAAATAATCTCTAGATATAATATACTGTTTTTCCCCATTTTTGAAGAAAAAAAAAACATTCACAAACGTTGTGGAGATAAGCAAAGAATTGTTGCAGTCGAAAATTGTGTTACAAAAGTGTTTCGGAGATTAGAAAAAGCATTGGGCCAAATTTAGTATTTATTGGATAATAAATATTTTCATAAAAAAATATTTTCTTGTATATTTTTTAATAAACCTCGTGTAAAATAAATATCTAATGGTTATATCATAAAAAGAATAAATATTCATGATTATTAAAATAATGAATTTATACATAACTTTTGAAAAAATGAGAGTATGTAAGTAAATGTCGTTTTGAAGTATTAATAAGTGTATGGGTTAGTTTTAAGAGGGTTGTTTTAAATTAACCCATCCTTACAATGGAGAAAATAAATAATTTAGAATGAGGTTACGTTCTTTTTTTGGTTTATAGGATTATTTGGATGAAAAAATCAATAAAAAATTCGTTGTACTAAATGATTAATAATTACAGCAGTTGTCTATTGTCACCAACTAGAAAGGCTAAATATTAAAGGACAAATGCTTACATTTTTTTAATAGGATTTGAATTATTTATCGACCTGATAACGCACGTCCTTGTAAAGCAAAATAAACGGATAAAAAAATATAGCAATTCAATTTTAAATGTTTCCTCATTCGCCATACTCACCAGCACCTTCAAATTATTTTTTATTTGTATGTTAAAAGAATAATGATAATGAGAAAAAATAATTTGAGCTCAAGCTAACCAGTATTTTCAATACGGTATTGAAAGATGACCAAAGAGTTAAGAAATGGTGATAAATATTGAGAATATTTTTGTTAAACTGAAAAACAACCGAACAACGTATTATAAGAGACATCGTAACGGAATTCTCAGACTTTATTCTTAAAAAAAAATAGGATATTTAGACATAAAGCAAGTTAAAAGTTAAATATTATTAATGGTTTTGTGATTTAAATAAAAATCTGTTTTTAAATTAGTCTTAGTAATATTATTTCCTTTAAATTTAACCAGTTATTGATCTCTTGGTTTATTATTATAATGTCTATGAATTTATCTTCATTTGAAATAATTCCGCCCATTCCCCGATTTCAGAAACAGGTAAATCATCTTCCACTAGATTTACCTAATAGATAATTTGGAAATATACTCGATTATATACTTCTGGCTAAATTGCTTTTGTGTAAAAGTTTATGTATAAAAATCGGTTATTATACTGTGTATTATATTATATATATATTCTAGGAGTTTCATAAAGTTAAATTTCTTTTATTAAGATTGGATATTAAATAATATTAATTTATAGAGTGGTACATTTTTTCGGCGTAATTTGATCATTTCAATTATGTTATGACGAATTTTGTTGAGAAAAATATATGTGTATTGATTTTTTCATACTTAAAATATTCAAGATCTGGATGAAGTCCCGCAAATAAGCCCGATAATTCCGCATTTCGCCCCGGCTTTTAAAGGTCCCCTTAATTTTTGTATAATTAGGTAATTTTGTTCGCCGGCGACGCTCTCCATGGCCGAGACAAGGGACAGGCGCCGAAAGGAAATTGTTTTTAAATTTAATTTCCTATTGTGTAAATACGCAACTGTTACATTTCCGCCATAACGCTCGTTAACTAAAGATTTAAGGCCAATTCCTGGCAACGGATGAAATATTAACCCCTTGCCCGCCGCCCACCTGCGCCGAATATTTTTAATTCCGATCCACTCGGCCCCCGCTAATAAATCATCGTAATTGTTCTGGATTCTTTCGCGGACTCACTTAACGTCGCTCCCAAGTAATAAAATAAAATTTCGCAAATGCGAATCTTGTTACAGTGGCGCAGTGGCAGATACAAGATCCGCGTCATTGTCTCAGACTCGCTCCCCCTCGAGGAATTACTCGGATGCGTGAGAGCCTTCCGAATGAAATCAGATCCAATCCGTGTGTATATCTTAGGATTTATTTGTCCCATTACTGTAATGTCTGAAAAAAGGTTACGGTTGTATCTCAATGTACGATTAAAAATTACAAACATTTGTAATGGAGACAATGTTATTTTTTTTTAAAAAGAAAATTGTCTCTTTAATGCGTATTAATGGTGAGCAGGTAATCAACCTTTTGTATACGATGCTTTACAATTTACAATTACCCAACAAATCTTGTAGCTCATATATATTAAAATCAAAACTAAAAATACATTTTTTCTTACAACTAAATATTCATATATTCATCGGCACAATTTAGATGTCTTATATAAAATATAAAGTTTAAAAGATATTAGACTATTAAATAAGTTAATAATCAAAATATAATTATTGAAAAACTAAAATAAAGTTTGAGCAAAATTGTTGAAATATTATAGAGCGATGTATTTTGGTATTCCATGAAAAATGAATAGTTTTCTTAAAAGAATTGAATGAAGAAACCAATAACTGAAAAAAAGCTTTATAATATAATCTTAATGCTTGGAATATATTTCATTTAACCTAGCCGTGCCGATGGGGTCTATCGGGGATCTCAAGTTTTTGATTTTTTTATCATTGATAAGATACTATTAAAGTCTTATAAACTTAAATTTGAATATTATTTATTTGTAAAGGTAAATTTTATTAATCAATCCGTCACGGCATCTTGAAAACAAGCGCATAGGCTAAAGGGGGTCTATCTTAGAAGAAATATAGACCTCAAGCATTTTAAGTCAAGATGATGTAGAATTCATTAATATCTTTACAGATTATTCTATGAATAAAAATAGTTATTCATGATATGCTTCAAAATTTGGTAGATGTTTTGGATTTTTTAATTAATCAATATGACGAATCGCAGACTGAACACTCTCCACCAGCTGACCTCTCGCCGCATGTGTTAATCAAACGGTTTCACTCGTGACCGGCACATCGTACCTGATGCGAGCAAGAAAAAACATCGCGCTCGTGGCAACCGAAGCAAAGAATTCTTGTTTTTATTATTTTTTCGCAATTGCAGACAATAAATGACAATGATTATTTATAATATTTATACTTTATACTTTTTAGACAAATACAAAAAAATTGCGATATTTAGGATTTATATTAAAAGGGTTATTCAAGAAAAAATTGGAGTTCCAAATAGATTCCATTGGCACCCATCGGATCCCATCGATCCCATATGATAAAATTAAAATAAAATTTTAAACTAAAATATAAGGTTAAGCGAAGAGAAAATGATATTATTTGTTATTGTCCCCAAAAGTGTATATAAAGAACTACTTGATTGTTCAACCAATTCATATTTTTATTTTGAGGTAATTATATCTTCGCCTTATAAAGTTGATATTCCAAATTTGAAACTTCTTCTTTGGTCGGCACCCTCATGTTTGAGGATCGTGATCATTCTCGTTCCGAAAGTTCTTGATTTTGTCTGTCCAGGATTCTCTGCATTTTGCATCCCGCATCGCAGCTACTACGGTGGAGCCTGTGGTGGTCTTCACTTCTGTCACTCCAGCAAAATTCTGCACCTTCCCCTGCGTCCTAGCATGCTCTAAGTGCTACAAACTTCTTTCCAGGCTTACTGTTTCTTCATGAGATGCCCAAAATATCGAAGAATCCTTTGACATATGGTCGAAAGTCGGTCTCTTTGTAGTTCCCATTCTTTTAAAACGGACACTGTTTGCAGTGCTTGAGTTGTCCATGAAAATTTTAGTGATTGCCAGCAACTACATTCTGGCAACGCATCAATTATTTTCTGCATATTTTCCTTTATGGTCCAGATTTCACGCCGTAAATAAAATGGCGCGAATACCTTGCATTCTACACTAAACGTTTTGGCTTTTGATATCCCCCAGTTATTCCAAATCGTTGATAGCTTTGACATCGCGTTTTCAGCCATCACTATTCGCCTTCTTATTTTCGGCTCACAATTTCCGTTACTCATAATTAGTGATCCGAGATAAAGAAAATCTTCAACCCTCTCCATATCTTTTGGCTCGATCTACTATATTCACCCGCTGTTGCAAATTTGCAACAGCAGGTGAATATAGTGGATGTTGTAGAACTTCTCATTTATTATCATTCTGGAGAATTCATCTTTGATTGTTTTCTAAAAGTAATCTTATTTAGCTGTACCTCCTTCTAACTAATTGAGCACAATGCACTTAAGCTGTAACAGTTTGTCTACGTATTCGTAATTCCTAATAAAAAAATCCAACTAAATACAATAGGATAACTTTTTCAGTTAATAATGACCGAGGGATGGGCACAGGTTCTTTCAATGAAAGTTTGGTTTTTTTGTTCTCGGATTAATGTAAGGAACTTACTTCTCATATCAGTAGTCTTTTTATATAAAATATATATTTTTCTCCATACCTCTTAAAATTATCCTTCGCTGTTGACCATAGAAAACCGAAGTTTTGTGATAAGTTTTAGAACTTATAAAACGTTCATTAAAGGGTTGATATCATGAGTAATCAGATCATCGGGTAGTCATTTGATATCAAGCCTTTAAATAAAAACAGCATAAAACACCGCAAATGTGTAACTTCAATCTCTTGATTTTGCATTTTTTTCTATGCTAAAAATAAATGTTAAAACAGAGCTTTAGAATAATTGACTTAATAATTGACCAACAATGTCAAAAACAAAAAAGTGATATAACTTTTCGCTTTACTAATATATTTTATCTAGAAATTAAGATGAAAATGAATACGATAGATACGCGTTTATATAATATCTGATATGACTTTAATATAAATTGGTGTAAAAGTTATTTAAGTTTATTGACGCTGACTGTACAGTGCTTTAAAATACAGTAATTTTAAATAAAATGTAAGGCAATGAATAGATTTTAAGATTTGGGATGAAAATTTCATACTTAATATAAAATTTTCATATTTTACTCATAGCAAAACAATTTGAGTTTCTGCCAAAAAAATCAACCCATTATTCTATCCGACATACAGTAAATTTTTATTATCACATTAAAAAAATGAAAATAAATGAATGATTCGCAACGTATAAATATACATTAAACCGCGGTTGTGATACGAAAATAAAAAGTTATACGTAGAAAATAAGAAAATGTACGAACAGTTCCGGGGGAGGCTCTAATAATTTGTCTTTATTTACAGAGAGAGAGGTTCTTAAGCCCTCGTGGCTTTGGTTGTCTACAGCCCCGATACAAATGATAAAAACCCTGTCGATTTCCAAAGGAAAACTATTTTTTCAGGATTACCACAAAGCACCCGCTGAAGTGCATGTAACGTATCCAGGACTCCGTCTCGAGGGGGACCCCGCGGGACCAACTAAACTCTCCATCGTTGACAGGATTCAGGCTAATTAGGTCATTACGGATAATATGGACCGTGTAAGCTATGTATCTGGCTTAGGCATGGAACGGAAAATGGAAAAACTACGTATCATTAATTTTAATTTTTTCCCCTGCTATCTCTGAAACAAAGCAATCTTATATTATATTGCCAGAATAATTATAGTAAACATTTCTGAAAATACATGCTAATTTTGAGTAAATTCCCATCGATAGAATATCATAAATGTTTTTGGAGCACTATTAAATCATAATTAATTCATTGAAATATTTAAATTAACATTGCGTAAATAGAATGTCTGTTTTGTAGGTTCAAGCCTCCGCATATGAAAATATAACGACGGATCCCCTAAATTTCCCTTATTGGCAAGTCTGAAAACGGCGTAAGATTTACATACATACATAATAAACTGTAATAACACGTTGTGCTCGAAATTCGGACGCCATATTTTTAAAATTTCGACAATGGATGTTGACATAGCCGGACAATGGCGATTGTTCCGCACGGTCATCTGCCTTTGTCATCAGAAATTGATGACAATGTCAAAATGTCGGCGACTCGAGTAATCATTTCGCTGATGACACAATGGGTCACATATTTTTTTCGCGTCCATGCGATGATTTATTGGGCGAGAGGGCGAGCAATAATATCGAAAAAATTTAATTAAATTTCATTGTTGCCTCGCGCTCATTTTATATTTCGATCGAACCTTGAGAGCAGTGAATCTTTTCATGAATATATTTATTTTGTTTAAAACAATTACAATATGCATGAATTACATCATCTGATTACGTCTCTAATTTTTGGATTTTCCTAATGCTATACGACAGAGGCATTTATTGAAGCCTAGCTTTTTTCTGTACTATCTGAAAAAATATTATTGGACTTTTTCTTCTCTTGCACTTAGAGTGTCATAAATAATAAAGTTCTTAAGAGAGATGACAACAATGGTCCAAGCATAGTCAACATGATACTCAGAGAAGAAAGCATTGGCGAAAATAAATATTAATAAATAAAACACAGCAACACTGCTTAATTTTTCATCATAATCCTACAACATAGTGTTGTTTTATTTACACTTTCTAGAATGAAAATATGCTTGATTTAATGCATTATATTTCCGATTATCCTGGCTAATGGTAGGGAGAGGCCGCACGAATAATCTAAAAACACGGATAATCCGATCAACTAATTTTTATTTCGTATTATTAGATATTTTTACAATATTATACATAATTATTAAAATAAATGAAGACATTTTAGCTGAAAAATTATTGTATTGCTAACAAGATTTTGCAAGATTTTTTCATCTATTTATGCTACTTTCTAGCTAATATTTTAAACGAAGATTTCTTATTTTTCTTTATTTAAACGTTTTGTATTTGTCTAAAAAAGTATAAAGAATAAATACAAATGCGAAAAAAAAATAAAAACAAGAATATTCGCTTCCGTTGCTACGGTTGCGATGTTTTTTTCTCACTAGCATCCGGTACGATGTGCCGAGTGCGAGTGAAAGCGATGGTATATAATATATATATAAAAGCTAGAATTTTACGAAAAAAGTATTAATAAACCGATGATTCTGTAAAGAAAAATCATTGATAAATAACAATGAAAAATATTGCAATGATTTTGTTTAAATAAAATTTTTTCGCAATAAAAAACTGTCGATACT
Organism: Philopotamus ludificatus; assembly: GCA_022495035.1. Classification (NCBI taxonomy): domain Eukaryota; kingdom Metazoa; phylum Arthropoda; class Insecta; order Trichoptera; family Philopotamidae; genus Philopotamus; species Philopotamus ludificatus. Next base: position 13,661 of record JAGXCT010035851.1, on the reverse strand, counting down.
TTCCGCTTTACCTAATATTTTGTTTGAAAATTTTATATTAATTTTATCATAGTTTTTGGCACTAAAACACCTAACAAAATTTACCTTTTAGGGATTCCAAGATAGTACAATAGCAATTACAAATACAAGAACATTATACTAATAAATTTTGTTCTTAAGAAATATTTTTTAAATCAAGTATTGTAAAATATATTTTTTTATAGAAAAAGATCCTTTATCTCAACTAATATTACATAACAATTTTTTTTAAAAAAAAGTTTATCTACCCAAAATAACTCCTTAATAATCTGCAGCCTTAATCCTTTAATTTTCTGAACCTGAAATAATATTTTCTAATCTTTATTCAGACTTGTCACATAAAAAGTAATTAAAAAATAATCAAGGTAAAATATATGCCATAAAAGTGAAAAGAGGCAGCGTCTCAAAATTGTTTATGCAATGAACTCCTTGTTTAAGTACAGCTATAATATTTTGTATTTTCAAGTAGTTATAGTCGAAAAGAATATATAAATTATAGAAATAATAACAAATAAATTATTATTAAAATGTCGCTCTTTCAACAAAAAAATCTAATTAAAAGTTTTCAATGTAATAAAATAATATTTCATAATATTATTGTATTCAAGTAATTAACAAAATTAATTACAGAGATCTTTAAAATAACTTATAGAGATATTTAACTAACGATATTATGCAAAGACTGTTGATTGAAGACGCTATGAGTTTTGTTTTGTTTGCTCTAACCTCTAATACGTTTATTATTTCAATTTATATATTTTTATTAGAAATTGCATACGAATGCAATATTATTTTCAAGGGTTGATAGTTCTGTTCGATTCTGTACGTATGTATATTTGCGTGTGCGGTCTTAGATGGAGGGTGCGGGCCGGCACGGTCTCGGATAACTGTTCCATACTTTCCCGCATGGGTCTTGTCAATTTTCTTTATTGGCAGCCCAGGACTGTTGATCCGAGATTGCCATCAATGGTCAAGACTGGCAGGGTCCAGGACTTTCAATTTGTTTTACTACCTTCTGGTCAGCCATCTCGCCCCAACGGTCCAACATTTTTTTCCACCCCTCGGTACATTTCTGCAATGCGCTTCTATCACACGTCGATCGATCCCGGTCACTGGACGTATGCTGATTTATTTATTTTCCATTCAATACGACGGAGAAATTTTAAATATTAACATTTTATTCATCATATTTAACATGAACAATTGTTCGATTCCATTATATGTTTTAATAATATCATATACAATTTATAAAGTACGATATAAAATAAATAATATTTAGGACAATTCTTGTATTTATTTAAAAACCATTATGATATTTTTTTTATAACAAAGTCTGTTATTGTTTTGGCCGAAAAATCTACTCTCGTTTTATTTTTTATCGAGCTGTTGAGCACACGAAAGGTTGTTAAACCCTGTCGATATCTAATTAAAAAAGCAAAGAAGCCAGCGGAAATTAAAAGTTCTGGATATATTATTACTTAACTTTGCTTGTCTTATTATTTTTTTTTTTAAATAATAAAGTTTCCAGACTAGAGTCGTGTCTTATTTTTATTAATTGATATAACTAGTTTTTCAATAATATCCATTTTAATTAGGGATACACAAACTAGTATCATATTTTTTCATATTTTTTATATTTTTTATAGACTAATTTTATTTTTATTATTAATGCTCTGATATCTGGGGAACTGTATTACGATATGTGCTACTTTCAAGATCAACAATGACTCAATTAATAAAACAAATAAAACATTAGAGCACCAATAGACTATGATAACATACTATATGATTTATTTTATAAGGTTTATAGGGTAGTTGTAATTCATCATCATAGGCGCTACAGCCCTATTGTATAGAGTCCTGGCCTCATCCATCACCCTTCCCCATTTTATCCGGTCTGCCGCTACGGCCCTGCCGTCACATCCATCTTCCAGTAAGTTTCAAAGATGCAGCGTTCCGCTGTATCCATCTGTTCCACAGTCCAACCATCGAAGCCTTGGTTTTGCAGGGTTCTTGGACAGGCAGGCTTCTAAACCATAAGCGTTTTCGATTGCTGACTAGCCCGTATCGTTGATTGGCCCACCACTGGCCACTCTGACGACAACTTTGACTGGTATATGCTTACATAATCAGCACAAATCTCCGTTGCTTTATTCGTCTCAGAATACTCCTCTCCAGGATATTCAGCTGTCGCTCATTTTGTTTTGTCAAAGTCCAACATTCAGTATGTAGGGTGATGTAGAGTTTGACTTTTGTATTATTTGAGAGGTATCTCGATTGTAGCTGTTGTTGAGGTCCAAAATAGCAAAGTCTAGGGTAGTTGTAATTCAATTTAATTTTACTTACGGTAATATTTTTTTTGGGTAGCTGAAAGGCAACCAAAATATGAATATAAACACATAGTCCTGGATTTGATGTATCAAACTACAAAAAAATAATAAAAAACTGATTTATCTTCTTAGGTTCTAGAATCAAGATTTTTTTTAACTTTAGAGCGTCGGTGCTTGTATACTTCGTTAGCATCCTCAGAAGAAATCGAATCTACCCACTAGTTGCGCCGCCATTACTAACTGGACAATATTATAATTTGTGTGAAAATGTTATTTGAATTTCAAAGTTGAATTTTAATTAAATACTTGAATCAGCATATTAAAAAAAATCTTTTACTATCAGGACGGTTTTTAACAGCTAACCACGAGCTTTTTCCGAGGTTAGAGCACTCTGTCGATTGTCGTCGTCATCGACGCAAATTGTTACCCACCTCCAAAATAAAATTATTTTACCCAATAAATTTATTTATAACGCTGGAAATATTTAAGTGAATTAAGCAATTAAAGAAACCGACTTAAACTGACTCAATTCGCCAAAGGAAAGTACAATATATCAACACGCGCTCACAAGTTTGCCAAGGGTATTCGAATCTTTTATCTAATCATGCAATATTTATACCAACGGAAGATATTATTGATTTAATAATAGTTTATTAACTGTTAGATATGTGAAATTCTAGATACAAGATAAATGATGTAATTACTTTGCTTGTTTATTTTATAAAATATTTTCCACTAAATAAATATGAGATCATTTTTATAATCACATATAACGCATTGCTTATCGTTTCTTAAATTATAAATATCACAAACTATTGCACCAAAAGATACCGAAAGCTGAAAATTTAGTTTAATAGGAGTTGCCACATGAGTCATAAATCGACATGTTTACATTGTGCTGAAAAATTCGTCTAAAAGAAAAGGCCACGTAGCGAGAAAACTATGCATAAAAAGTAATGTTTAAACGAAAGCGGCGAGACAAAATACATGCCCAAATGCTAAGGACGAATCCTTGAACCCCTGAGAGATGAAGAGTACGGCTTTAAGGTCGTCCAGGAATTCACACTCTCGGATTTCTTATTACAAATAACAATAAAACCAATTTGGAAGTACGAAGAAGAACAATGTTGGCAAGTTGGTGGTAATTCGGACTTCAACGGCATCTACGATCGCGATTTCTCTCAAGGAAGACCAAAGTTTAGCTCTACGTGACCGTTAGTAGGCCAGTCCTAATCTGCACGTTATGCTTTGACAAAACAAGATGAGCGACAACTGGGTATCCTGGAAAGGAGGATTCTGAGTCGAATATTTAGAGATGTATTTGACGATGGGGAATGGAATATACGAAACAACGACAAGATATACCGATTATGTTAGGATATACTGGTCACAGCTGTCGTCAGAGTGGCCAGACTCCGGTGGGCCAGTCACGTGCCAGTCTCCCGGAAAATGATTATGATTATTAGATTTTCCTGGCCTCGGAGGAAAGGAAGGCCGTGGTTGAGGTGATTAGACTGTGCACAGAGGGACACTGCATCATTCTTAAACGTATCGGAAGATAAAGGGACGTGGTAACAGACCGGATAAAATAGAGAAGGGTGTTGGATGAGGTTAGGGCTCTACAATAGGGCTGTTGCGTCTATAATGATAATGATAAAAAGAGCAGCATAGCAAGTATTTTTTTTATATTTAAATAAAAATCTGAGGATTTTTTAAAATATATTTATATTTGTTATTAGTTTTATTTATGGTTAGTGGGTCGCGGTTTATTTGCTGATCTCAACAAGTGTCAGAAGACTTTATTAAAGTCGTTCTTTTATACTTTTTAGTTCCTAGAACCCAAATTAAATACTGCCAAGTAATTTTAAATAATTGTATTCGAAATAATTAATTTCGAATAGAATTTAAAAATTAGGTTAAAGTTTTATTTAATAATATTTGTCGAAGAAACACTGATTCGTCGACCAGATTATTATATTCTGGTAATATACATTTGATTAATTTCGGAAAAGTATATATTAAATAATACGACCTTATATTTTCTTGGAATTATTTTTTTATGTAATTATATGTAATGATCCCAGAAAAGCCCAACAATGACGTCTATAAATACCATTTCGTAAACCATACGGCGTCGGCTATAAATACGACGGAGATATTTTTCCGATGAGTGCTTCTGCAAAGAAACGGCAAAGTTCCAAGCCCCGAAAGTGCCCGGTTTCGTTTTGGCGCGACCTTCGCCCCGGAAACGAGAGTTTTTCCGGGCAAGTTGGCGCGACTGGAAAATTAAATTTTTAAGGCTTCGGCGGTCGGCATATTTTATGATTACGTATACGGTCCCGCGTACAAAACACGGGCGGCCGCGCTGTACACACATACACCGGGGGAGGTCCCGGACCCGCGCCTCTTGACACTCTGATAAAACGGGAATGCCTATATGAAAGCCGGGGGACAAAAAACTTCATAAATCACGGGGCCAAGGAATTCTTTTGGCCGCGGGACATGCAAAAGTTGGCCATGGAAGTTTTATCGCCGGCTGGAGAAGTTTAATTTTGAGACGATTAAAAAGACCTTTTTCGCGTTGGGATGCCCCTCCGTACTATTGTGCGCTTATCCCCCGAATCTTGCAGATTGTGAAATCGAGGTGAAAAGATTCTCCTTTTTTTTTGGCGACGATAATGATCGCATATTTCACATTCACTTTTATCAATTCATGAAAAAAATTTCATTTAGAATTAATGAATTATAGCAGATAGGGGGATTATTCTGTATCTCCAGATAAGGAATAATCTTCCACCTATGAAACGTGGTTTTCAATTGTTGTAAAAAAAAAACATAATAATTGTTTACAGTCAGAAGACGGTATTTTTATTTGTAAAACATTGCGATTGTATTTGCTATTACAAACAAATCTATAGTTAGAAGACTTCCATCTGATTTCTTAAATATTTCTCGAGGTTCCAGTTTCATAATTTAAATTTATTTCTTCTTATAAAGGTATATGCTATCAAATATAGATATGAACATATTTATTTATTTGACTACGATAGATAAATGGCATAACAGAATGATTCCAAAGCGTCATTCACCCATTTAAAGATTCTAAGATAAAAGGAGAATGTGTCTCTCACACTTACATTACCCCAGTGTCAAACCATGACACTGGTTAATTTTAACATTATTTCAGTTGATTTAAAATTTATTTTATTTGTTTTATAATTATTTATTTAACAAAGTATAGATAGATTTAAATTAATTAACTACGCACCAAACTATTACATAAATATTTTTATAAAAAAGAGACAGAAGATAATGGTTTCTTCCTCTCATACACCCTAACCAGTGTTTTAAAGGATTATCTAAATTCATAGTTTCATGCTGCCAATTTTTTTTGCATTCTATTGAAAAAATACGAGTTAAAATTGACATTTAACAAATGGTTAATCCCCATTGAATTCTAATCTACGGAGAGATCTTTAAATCCTACCTATAAAAAAATATATTCAAACTCTTGCCATACCTTTTTAATTCCCTTTCAAAATTAAAAAAATATAAATCAATTTTTAACCTATCCTAATACCACCCTGACTATTCACAATAATATTACAGTTCTTAATTACTAAAATCCATTCTCAGTCAATTATCTCCAGGATTAAATCCAAATTAGAAACCCATAGCCACATTCAAAACATCTTTTAAACAAACAAAACATCTAACAAAACTTCAGATGAAATAAAACAACTCATCTTTAAAGAAAATAAAAAAAATTATGCATTGTATTAGAACCATTTATAATATTTGAAATATATAACCCCACATTTTATAGCTTCATATTCAAAGTCTTCTCCCTTTAAAATGATATTATTTCTTATTATAATGCATCCATGATCTCAAAAGAAATTTGAGCAGATTCTTAAGATATTATAGGTATTTTTTTAATACCCGAAAATCCTTAATAAGAAGCTTATTTCTTCTTTTGAGTCCCATCATGAGTTTCAAAGCACATAATCTATCATATCGAAGGCATATTGTCAATTGGATTGCTCCCTGAAAATTTCACTGTAGACAAAAAAATAGAGATTTTAAGCAAGATGTAATTGAAAATGTTAGCTATTATAAATTGAAAAGAACAGGTTTTAACGATCTTGCATTAAATTTATGGCATTTCTAAGATTTCTTAAAATTTATATAGTCTCGCAAAATGTAAGTAATGACAAATTGATACGTAATTATTTTATTTATAAAATATAATCAATCGTGTAACCGATTGTAATGACGTATATTTTAATATTAAAAAAAATATTGGATTTAATTAAAATTTAGTGGAATCAACGCCAAGCCTCGTTTCGATGATTAATGAATTTTATTTCGAATAATTGTTTCTTTGTACGATGAATAATTGGTTTTGACTATGTATATTTTCAGACGTATAATGAAACATATAATATGAATAATGCTATGATATAAATTTATAAATTCATTTTTCTGTCATGGGTTAAATTATATAATTCTATGGTTTTAATGATAAATAATGTTCTTTGTAAATATTTTTCAGTCTACACTTATATGCTGACATTCTTTTTTATATCGGAGTATAATTATGTTTTATAAAAGACTGTATGAAAGAATGACAACATATTGTTTTAAATAATATTTAGTATTAAATCATGTAATTTCATGTAATATTTATAAAAGTAAGTTTGCTTAACATCTAATATGCTCAACATTTATCGAATTATTACATTATGAACATGAGAATAATTTTAAGTTTTAATAAGATATTTTACGTACATTTTCTCGTGGGTGAAAAGGTCGCAAACACACTGCGTAATAATTTTCCCGATTGGTATCAAGATTCTAAATAAAGATAATAAATGGATATTTAACAAGCAAGGAATATCCTATCTCCGGGTCACAGGACAAGGGATGGAATTTATCATTTATTTATTGCCATATTATTTGTCGGCTGTCATTTAGGACGTTAGATAAAGGTTAATGTATAAAACATACGTACATGGTACTCGTCAAAATAATAACGAATGTCGTAGGCTGGATAACGAATCAGTTTTGACTCCAGGGCCATATCGATGAAAAATCTACGTATCGAATAAGACTGATGTTTGGAAAATAAATAGTAATATGGTATATTGAGGAACAGAACGGAGATAACCAGAATCTCAGGTCATTTGCTGACAAACTCAAATAAACATTTTATTTTCCATTTACTTTATAAATAATTTATCATCGAATATTTCCATATATAAATATACATTAAAACATGATAAATACAATACACAAAAAAAGGATGTTTATTGGGATAAGTTTCTAATACTATTACCATTAATCGCAATCATGTAAATAAATAACATATTTCTAAAGACATTGTATAATATACCTAGGCTCCCTGCATAACACGGCTATATGGTTCCACAAAACACTGTGTAATACAAATCCATATAATGAGGCTCTGAAATTCATATAAAATTAGGGTCTATGTCTCCAAAAAAATATCAAAGTTGGAGACTTCCATTTATTTTAATACAAATAATCGAAACACTTTACATACATTTACATTTATTAAAAAAAAACATTAACAAATATATATATTAAACTGAAGCTCATTCAAAACATCAAGCATCACTTACAATCATACATGTTCAACTATTTTCGAGGATTAGTTGTGAGTTTCTACCAGAGGATTCCATTATTTTGGATTAGAATCCCTTTAAAAAAGACATCTTGCATGAAGCCATTGTCTGCTTTTAAAGTATAAACTGCTATAAGGCCAAAATCTGTAATCCCTATTGAACTTCTCTAAACTTCTTGCAATTTTGGTATAGGATCATTTTATAAATTTTTAAAAAAAATTTAAATGTATCAGCCAATCCCAAAACTGTCATTTTTGTATTAAATTATGAATCACATTAGCCACTTCTACTGCAACTGCTTTCCGAGTCATTAATTGTTGTAGAGGCCCAGCCAACATTTTAACTAATCCTTCTTTCATTCAACGCAGCACCTCCAATATGTCTCGTTGTCTTGATCATCCATATCACCAACTCTCCACTCAACAATTCAATGAGACAAAATGTTAACTGTCCTCTGTATCTAACTCTAATATATGGATAAGCAACATCTTCAGCAGGTACTACTTCCACAGGAACACAGCTTTTTCCAAAAAGAATTCATGAATAATAATAATAAATAATAATTAATAATAAGATTAGGTTAGGTTAGTTTAGGTAAGGTTAGTAAATAAGGAAAAAATAATAATGAATAATAATAAAATAAGAAAAAATAAGAATTAATAAGAAGAAATAGGAAAAATATAAGAATAAATAATAATAAAATAAGAAAACAATAATAAAAAGAAAAAATAAGAATAAATAAGGAAAAATAATAATAAATAAGAAAAAATGAGAATAAATAATAATAAAATAATATTTAATAAGACAAAAATACGAAACAATAAGAAGAAATAAGACAAATATAAGAATAATCCTGTTTCCGTCCATTGAACATCTTGTCTGTGTAGCCTTATTTTTATAATTCCAAGGAATTTTTTTGGTAGATTCTAGAGCATCGGCTCTACACTCTCCAGGAATCTTTGAGACATGTAGGCGAATTGCATCTTAGAATCTTTCAAATCATCCCCTACTATCAGAAAATTCAACTGATAAAATGAAACGAAACAAGCTGAAATTGATGTCCTGACATGTCTAGTATGATTTGATACGCTATCCATGGACGCACAACCATAATGTTTAATTCATTTTAATTATTGTTTTTTCTGAAACCGTGTTATACAAAAATACTTCACAATTAATAATGCCGTGTTATGTAAAATCGTGTTGTATAAAACCGTGTTATACGAGGCCTGGGTGTATATGATATAAGCACTAAATAAAATAATGATTCTTAACAAAATAATATGAAAATCCTATCAAATTATCTGCATTTAAAGCTGCGAGCTTTCTAACCTTGTTAGATATAAGTAAAAATATTTATTCATATTATTTCGTACATACATAATATTATTTTGATTATTTGTACTATTATTATATACATAATTCTTAGACATATTGCTTAAATTATATCTTAGGGCGATTTTAATAATTTTATAATAAGCTTGATGTTGATAAAAAAAATTCTATACATCTGTATTATAATATTTGATCCCATGTTTAATAATACAAGAATTTTACATATTGCCCTAATTTTCTTATTGATTTAATTGGAAGAAATTTTATGGGTATTAGAAAACATGCTTAAGATTATAAAATAACAAGCAATTGCATTTAAAAAAATATGAATTTAAATATATATATGTATCTGAAAATGATCTGTGTTTAATTAGTATTTTTTGAGCGAGCTTTTAAAAAAATATAAATAAAATATTAAATATCGCGTTATTCAAAGCATTCGTGTACAAAAGTTTTATCAGAGTAATTTCACGGTGTTTTATTAAAATTTGGGCAACTTTGTCCTATAATTAACGATATCCCGCAGCCCAAAACCACTGTTTTGTGCCCAATCGTGCGTAAATATTATTCCCAAGTTTCCAATTTCCTCGAGGACTCCTTGCATTAATATGCGAGTTTTCCCAGGATGTTAGCGAACATTTTTGCAGAGGCCATTAATTAAATAATTATAATTGGGTTATATTGTGTGAAAAATATTCGCACGCTTTGTAATGTGATACATATATTTGAAATGTTTTTAATAATATAAAAAATATATTTTCAGGTCAAAGCAAATCAGGATTGCAAAGTCAATTTAATTTCATATACATTTTCACCATAAAATAATGTAAATCAGTTTGTTTGAAGGCACGGACGTGATTGAAATATTTAATTTTCATCCATGGCGGTTTCTATCTATTTCGCTTTAATGCAAATAAAATTGTATATTTACTTTTTTAAAGTAATTGAAAGCTGTGTGTGTATATTTGGTTTGAATAAATTATTGTAAATAAAATGATGATCCGAACGGCGGTCGCATTTTCATTTGAAAATTTAATTAATGACATTAAAATATATTGGAGCGTTTTCCGGTTAGATGAAAATTTGAAATCGTCGCCGAAAGCGGCTTAACACCAAAATGGAAAATCATTGCTAAATGAAATGGAAATAAGTATCCCCAGTTAGAAACGGTTCAAGTATCTGTTACCGCATTAACGACCCCTGCAAAAACTATGAATATGTATGCGGTGGAGATCTTCTGGTGAATTAGCGCATTTAAAAATTGAACCTTGGCCAATGAATGCGAATCATAACGACTTTAAACAGTAATGAATATTTATAAATGGGTGTGTAATGTACATTGCCGAGTCTGAAGGGTTTCAATTGTGTGTTGGTTTGGGCGCTTACTCTTTTTGTTCCCATTGTGCTCCGGCGAAGAGGTGGCGGCCGCGGTGGTGGGTGGCTGTGAGACTCGGTCTATTGTTGGCTGTGAAACCTGTGCGAGGTTATTAGGAGGCGCTGATCAATCTTGTGACAATGCCCAAATGCATTCGTATTGTGTTTAATACAATTATTTGACAGAATTGGATACAAAAGTAGAAAAGGCAATGTGCTCGGATGACTGAGTCGAATGAATAAAGGGTGTGGTTGACACAAATAAATGTCAACGGCTATAATCACGTGTACACGAGCAGAAAAACCATTTAAATTTAATATAAATTCGTATCGTATGCCACAAAAGGAATGATCTTACTCCGTTGATAAGTGATGCGGGCAATATAAATCGTAAATTAACTCAAATAGTGTAAAAATACACAACAGACTAATGTATTTTCAGTTGTTTTGTATGTATGAATGCGTAATTATGTTTAATTATATGTGAAATGGAGATCAATAGTATCAGGTCAACGAATTCGAGTATTTTTAGCATTTGTCACAACCAGGTATCATTGTTTATGGATATATTTTTCCAGGTATTAACGGATGTTGCCTCACAGAACCCATTTCCGCAATATGTATTAAACATTTATACTAAAATAGACTTGTTTATCATCACTACTTTGTTTAAAATATTGTTTTGTGGTATCTGTAGAGCTTTTGCAATAACAAGTTATTCTATAATATTACGCATTAATTGTCTGATTATTTTCAAGATCAATAAAACGTAAGAAACGTGGATTATGAAAACAAAACGATCGGCAAATAAATAAGCAAAATTCTGCTGAAATTCAAAACTTCAAATAAAAAACTTCTGCTGAAATTCACAACTTAATACCATAGAAAACTAGAAAAATAGTTTACTGATTATTTTATATAAAATTACTTACGTTGTTATTTAAGTGCAATGAAATTCGAATATTTAATTATTATTGGAGCGTTTTTAGAAATTCATACATAAAGTTATAGATTTTCAGACAATCTCTTGCGATTTTTCTCTACGAGAGGAAACAGTTCGTGATACATGACTCACTAAAGTTATGAGTCTACGATACGATTTTTTGAGATCTAAAGATTTTTTAACCCTTAATTACACGCTTGTTAAAGTAACTTTTACCCTGTCAAATAAAGGGAATTCTATTCGACTCTAAATTTAGGTTCATTTCACATGTACACGAGGTATATAATAGAGCTTCATGAATGTTGGGCTTTGTCTTGAGAAATTCTCACTGCATACATAGGTTGCTATACGATACATTGGTTCGGAGTTTACTTGAATCACGATCTGATATCTGGGCCATATAACGCTTCGAATATCCTCAGACTACAGGAAATGCAAAAAAAATCTTTCTACATGAGGGAATTCTGTGCAAAATATTAAAATATATAAGATAAACATTAAAAGACCAAAGCAATGAATGTCTTAAAAAATATGTTAAAAATTTGTTAATTCTGAATATTTCAATGACATATTATTTTTTAGAAACAAATCTTTCTGTCTTGTTTAGTAAATTATAATATTTAAATTCATGAATTATAAAATTTAAATTTGTATTTTCTCTAATTATGTGACTGCGATTTTTATTGTTCGGATTTAAAAAATAATAAATTTAAATAAGTTAAATTTTTCATCAATTATATATTATCAATAATTTAACTGCTTTTAAAAAAATAAATAAATGGAGTTTTTAATATCCATTCTTGTTTTCAGCTTAAAAATGTTGTAAGGATCTAAAAAGCTGATAATAGCTCCATGCATTGTCCGGAAAATATAGTGGATGAGGAATTAGTTCACAAGAAAATCCATAGATTTTTCCATAATCTTTTTCGAAACGTGTATGCGTTGTATCGGTGTAGAATTATCATTCCTTGATTTACAAGGTTTGATCGAAAGTCAGAGCCTCTTTAAAATGATATAGTTGATCGCAATACTGTGGTAATGGTCTGCCCTAAAATCTAACAGTTCATAATGAATCATCCCCTTTACATCCTACCAAATGCAAACCATTACTTTCCTAAGGTGTAATCCAGTTCTTGGGGTTAATTGGTGCTCAACCACTGCTTCTTGCATTTTGCGATAACGTCAAGAATTCACTCATTTTCAGTGAAAACATGACAAAAAATAATTATTCAGCTTTCTAATTAATAATGATTGTATATAAGCTGACTTGCGTGACAGCTACCCTAATATCGTCACTTTAGAACTATCTAATACTGTCAATATCGGATCTGCTATGACAGCTACCCTAATATCATCACTTTAATTTAGTTTGAATATTTATTTTAAACAATTTTTTTTAACCCACATTTGACATTTTTTTAGTTTAATTGAATCTCTACTCATTGCATCACAAATGTTTTTAACTGCTTTATCTTTAGTTTGGAAAAAGTTATGTATTTGAGCAAATGTTGGAAAAATGCAAAAACTTATGGAATGACCTAATATTAATTATAAATCCTCAGCTAAGTGAAGCGAACACTTTAAATTTGCACGACTTGAGTTAATTATAAGGTCGATTTCAGGTATCTTATAATTATTTTTCTACCAAAAGCAATGTCATTGTTTTAAGAACATCCTTTTCCAACGGTATGTAAAAGTTTCTGACCGGAAAAACATTTGACGTAACGTGCGAAGCTCGAAAAATCCTCAATAGTAAAAATGGTCGACTAATTATTTCACAGAATCGTTTCTTAAATGCATGCAAAATTAAAAAAGAGCTCATATTGAAGACTGGAAAGCAGAACACAAAACTGTCAACAATATATGAATTATCTTTATTTATTGACTACAAAAAATAATATATGTTAATATATCAAATAAATAATACATTACCAAGAACATTACTAGCATATATGTTGTGAATCTTACTTTTATCCCAAGGCAATTATAAATAATCAAGAAATTATATTAATA
>JAGXCT010035850.1:198531-223678 GCA_022495035.1 Philopotamus ludificatus | reverse complement strand
AAGGCCCATGCCCTCAGCGAGTGAGAGCCTTGTGGCTGGCAAATGATGATGACGAATATAACACGAATGAGTCTCTCACATTAACACTCCCTCCCAGTGTCATAAAGAATTCCCAGAATTCATAGATTTTCGCAGGATTACCTATTCGGATACTAACTTAGCTCAATCGAAATTACATTATCAAACTAATAAAATAAAAATCGATAAAGAATTCATCAATATCTGTACTTGAAATGCTTGGGATCTCTGAGAGACCCCCTTCGAACGTCGTGACGAATGAGTAAAGATGAAAATATATCCGTATATCAATACTACAGTGCAACTGATTTTCTGGATACCATCATTCGGGAAGCGAATTATCGTATTTTCCAGATCTTTATGGAAGGAAAAATGGAAAACAAACGGTGGCAAACATTTACAACTAAACTAGGTTGGGTAGTTCCGATTTCCATCTTGTAAATAATAGAAAATAATTTTAGAGTCACAGGAATCAAGTCTAATTCTACGAATAAAACGCATGGAAAAATATGTAGGAATCCCTTCTGGTAGCCTAAAATATTCTTCATCGCAACGTAACGATCACTGTTGATTATTGAACCCTTTTTCTTTAATATTGGCCCTTGAGAATTACAGAGAATTATGTGTTTTAACGTGACAACGATCGTATATTACAAAAATTAGAAAAGCGAAATCTACGCGTTCTTGATTTGTGATTAGAAGCGTTTTATTGGTTGAGACTAAATTTAATCTCATGATATCAATATATAAAAAAAATTAAGTCGTATTAAACATGTTTAGACTTGTCAGTTATGCATCTATCATAAAGTCATGGTATTAGTCCATCTGCTTTTATCCATTTCATAATCTGAAAGCAACCTTGCGAAGATAGTCTGTAATTTATTTAACTTGAGAATTAGAAGGGCTGTTGACCGATTCTTCGAATAGCCGTGTAAATCGAGCCCCAGAAAATAGCGAAATATACAGAATTGGGTCCATCTTTATATAAAATCCTTAATGAAAATTACGTCATTATTAAGTCATTTTCAATGTCGCTTTTAATTTAATTTGATTAGTCATACCAATAGGAAACTAGTCTAAATAATAAATATTATTAATAATCATTGTCCTGCAATTGCAAAAAAAAATAAAAACAACAATATTCGAGGCTGTTGCCACGGGGGCGATGTTTTTTCTGGCTCGCATCCGGTACGATATGGCGAGTGCGAGTGAAACGTGCAAGTGACACGTGCTGTGAGAGCCTAGTCTGCGGCGAAACATCGCCGAAAGCGTTGTCAAATACGCCTCATAATTATGAATAACTATTTTTAAGCTTAGAATAATTCATTTAAAGAAAAATTATGAAGAATTCATAAATATTTTCTTCATTATTGGTATTTCTAGGATACCCCCTTCGGACGATGCGGTTGTTTATGAGCTGCTGTGACGGATGTGTTATATGTAGCTAATACTCGAATTTACTTGGGTTCTAGAAGGTCATATGAATTGATTGAACACATTCATATCGAAATGACTTTATTCCAAGATTACATGTCGTTAGCATGTGTTGTGAATATGCCGTTGTCACACCAGTGTGACCATAGCATCTTTCTCTTGATATGTTTGAGTTTCCTCATTTATATCATTTCACGAATTATTAATTAATTAACGCTACATAATAATATGTAAATAATGTATCTTTGTCAACACGTAATCCGTGTAAATCGAGGGCTCGATGGAATTGTCTGTCTTTATGAAAATAAAATGCATACTTTGAAAAAACGTTTGCGGCAAACAATATATTACATTGCGGCTTTGTGGTCCGGCGGGCGGGGCCTCTGTCTGCAGCGAGACGAGCAACAGCCGAGCGTGACGGCCGCGGCCCCGGGCCATCCCCGCCGCTGATCAAAGCGCCTCTGCACGTGAAATCTGCACGGGCACGTGTACCTGTGTCTGCACACACACACGTGTCCGCTACCACCACCGCCGCCACTCCCCGCCCGGATTCCCGAAATTAAATTACGCGGATTAATGTTTGGACGCTGCTGTCTCTTTTTATTTAGCTGGAAAGTTGGCAATATGTTTGCGGTCGATGTACCTTGTGATTCTTGAGATTACCCATACTGTAATAAAATATTATGGATTTTAATAGTTATGATGAATCATAATCGGCCAAGTGGTTGAGCAGAGTAATAGCTCTAGTTACCGGCGAGTTTCTGAGAGTACCTGTCCTCGCATTCTGCGGAAGAAAAAGCACACGCGAACGAGCTCGATGGTAGTGAGACGGCGCACATAAGGGCAACTCACACAGTACAAGGGGTTTATGTACTGCGCTAACCAACAGCTTGATGAAATGCTTTTCCAAGTTAATCGACCTTCTTTTTTCGAGAGTTACTTACCCCAGGCAGCCCTGTTTGCATGCGTTGGGGTATAAACTTGGGTAGAATTCAAACTCCCTCATGTAGAGATACCTAAGAATTTTCTTCTGTATCTTCTCTAGCCTGAGGGAATACGAGGCGTCATAAGGCGCCCATATAATGGAACCTGATTCAAGCAAACTCCGAACCAATGCATTGTATAGCACTCGTATGACTAAGGTGCTACGTATGTGATGCGAATTTCTCAAGACGAAGCCCAACATTCTTGATGATCTCATACACACGTCCGATACATTTAAATTAAATTTTAATTTAGAATCAAACAAAATACCCATGTACCCATACAATATCATGTCATGTGATGCTTTGGGAATTCAAACAAGGCCACGTAATCTCAGAAATACCGAAATAAGGCAGACCGATTGTCTAATATGTCTTTTTTGGACAGGACAATAACAGACCGTAAAAAAAATGGCTCACCTATGAAAATGTTGTCCGCATAAGATAATGGCTGAATAAGGATCTACCGGACCCTAAAGCCAATATTCATTGCCAGAAAACTATATTATGTGTTTGGTGGAATCGTCGAGGAATAATCCACGACGAGCTGAAGAAGCGCAACGAAACGATTACTTCATAGAGTTCATGGAAAACTACTGAAAAGCATCCTGCACTAGTCAATCGGAAAAGCGTTATCCTTTTACACGATAACGCTAGACCACACGCGGCAAAAGTGACTCAAGAAAAAACTCTAAAGCTCAACTGGACTGTTTTGACACATCTACCCCACTCCCCAGATCTTGCTCTTACGGACTACCACCTCTTGTGCTCCTTACAGATCTTTTTAAATGGAAAAACTTATAAAGAGCATGTTAATCAGGCCCTCAATACTTTCTTTCTGTCCAAACCCACTAAATTTTATGAGGAGGTGATCAATAAGTCGCCAATAAGATGGGAGAAGGTTGTATTAAAATAAGAGTATGTTAAAACAAATCGGAATTTATTTATGACTCAAACTAATAATACAATAAGATTAATACGGTTATAGGTATAGAAAAAATCACGTAATATTCGATATTTTTAATAAAAATATATGTATCTGCGATTACTGCAATCTTAGAAGCACTTGGAATCACTCCTATTGAATCACATTCTATGTTGTCATCACCACAAACTCTAAGAATCACTTTATGCTATCAAAACGTTGTTGTATGGGGACATATCCGATAAATATAGAAACTGAGGCATCGTAACAGCGTTGTTTTGGGCCTATAATTCTTTTGTAATTCTCCAATTTTCCACAAAGCACAAAGAACACACGATACGTTGCCCAAACAAAATAAGCATTGAATATTGAAGGACTATTGGACTTATACCGACAGCAAAATTCTTCTGAATTTTTTATATATATATAAATATAAACTTGAGAGAATTAATTATTCAAATATTTCAATATTTAACTTAAATTAATATCGTATAGTAGATATTCGATAAAATATTTTATTAATTATTAGCAATTAATTATGGTGTTATACATTAAAATGCATTGATCAAATTGAATATTAATTAATGTGCGAAGTATAGTATAATATCTTAATAAGGTAATATATTTTTAAAATCGAAGTGTTTCGCTTATATTAAAAAAACGTATCGGTATTAATTTTTCATTCAGAGTGTTAGGTTACATATGTAGTTGATCTACAATTTAAGTGTTAAGCTATTTTTATTAATATTCCAATCAAAAGTATGTGATAATACAATATCAGTTATCTTTAATTTATTAATATAAATAATTTTTCACTCTTCAAAAAATTATATAGTATAGAGTAAGATAAAAGGAATGAACGAAGAAAATTGGTACTTTCGAAATTATTTTGTGCTGATGACGTCTACTTGGAGTACAATCAACCCTCCTATAGCGCTGAGATAGGGACTATACTATAAAAATCGGCCCCTATAGTACATTAAGAATCCATACAAAATTTAAGGATAGGTTTTTTTTAAATGACTTATTATATTTTTGTTTTAATAACGCGTTTTCGTTATATTTCGTTGTCAACTAAAGGTCATTACCCTTTATTTCGCGCGGAAATATATTACATATTTACAAAATATGTAATTTGACCTAGTAAATGTAGTGTTTTGTAGAAAACGGCGATCTAGATGGAATCACTATAGGAGGAGCAACCGAGCAGGCCGCTCTATAGCAGGGAGCGTTATAGGAGAGTTGACTGTATATCTTGAAATAGACTTTCAACTGTACGTCTCAAAAACATTTTTCTCTACTTTTGATAGTTTCGATAGAAGAAAATATCTGAGGACGTGGAAAAAAGAACATTGTATTCATCTATTTCAGTTATCAAGTGAAGATTATTTAGGGGTCCACAATGAGAAATGAGAGCTGAAATATGCGATGCAGAATGTAGAGGATCGCATAATAGAATTAAAATAATTAAAGTAATTAACGCATAACTCTACATTAAGTAAATACAGGTAATTGTTTAAAAATGGAGTTTATAAAATGGCTATATTTCAGCATGTATAAGACACAATATGCAAAAATATGTATGTCTTTTGAATTGCTATGGCTGTTAGTTATCTCAAAAACATCTCTCTTTCTCATCGCAACACTTGAATCTTGGCGTTTCCGAGCACCTGTTGAAGATAATATGTAGTGACGATATAAGGAGCCGTCAAAACTTTCGCCGCTAAACTTTCATAATATTCTGGCCGCGGTCTAGGTAGAATGTTATGGTTTCAAAGGCATCGGAGTTTGTGTCTAAACATCTCCAGAACTACTTCAAACTACATGTAACAAGTTTCATTCGGGTATTCTGTCGGAGAGACTGCGGTGCAAGATGTGACGAAGAACCCTCCCAACTTCAAACAGCTCACACACACAC
The DNA here is from genome assembly GCA_022495035.1 of Philopotamus ludificatus. Classification (NCBI taxonomy): domain Eukaryota; kingdom Metazoa; phylum Arthropoda; class Insecta; order Trichoptera; family Philopotamidae; genus Philopotamus; species Philopotamus ludificatus. The sequence continues at coordinate 218,400 of JAGXCT010035850.1, read as the reverse complement.
ATATACAGCCCTCGATAATAATTTTAATATTATTAAATAAATCGATAATTGGCGAGTATCGGCGCTGCCTCGTTGACATTCTGAACGCGGCAAGGTGTTATGGCACATTTTTCAGGGGTTGCAAAATGTTTCCTAAACATGGGGAGGGTGTCGTGCACGATGGGGTGCGCGCTACGGGGGTTAAGTATGTGTCCCTGTGTTTGTTACAATCGTGTTACCGAGGGGTAACTTAAACCCATGTTTAAATTTGCTAATAGGACATGTCCTGTCTGTCTATTGACTCGCTCCATTCATACAAGTACCCGCGATAACGGGCACTTCATCATTTATTTTTATTCTCCCAAAAGGCTATCGTTGCATTTTATTCTTTAATATTAATAAAAAAAAATCTATAATGTCTGAATAGAGTGAAAATTAAAAGTGAAATCGAAATAAAAGTAGTATTTCTACTTGGGAGCAATCGGTGATTCGGCGATTGGGGATTAGCGCGTTTGATATTTTCGTTTCTTCTCCAGTTATTTGAGTTTAATTTAATAATCATGTACATTTTAATTTAATTTAACTGAACCATATATAGTATCTATGTAACTTGATTATCCTGCCTACTTATATGCATTTATTTACTTAACTGCTATGAATGGATGGCATAACAGAAAATTCAAATCCACCTACATTGACCCAGTGTCATAAATAATTCCCAGAGCTCAGTGATTTAATCGCAGTTAACTTACATTACCTACAAGTCATGACACTTGTTATAAACATATGGAAGTAATGGGTCACATTTACATAATATCTAGCTAGTGTCATAAAGAATATCTTGAATTCATAGTCGGAGGATTAATTTATCCGATAACTAACTTGGCTCAGTCGCTGTTAACTTACATTGTCGTAATAATACGTATTTTACCTACAAGTCATGACACTGGTTTCATGATAATTTTAACGACATTAGAAGCTATACTAAAAAATATACAATCCTATTTTATCGATTGCAGTAAAAAAACAGGGTTTCGAATCGGAATTAAACCGAAAATCGTGAAAAAAACCTTTTTTTCTGGGAACGAAAGCCAGAACTAAACCAAAAAAATATCTGTTCATTTCTGTTCGAATGATTAATTATTAATATTATTATTTATTGTATCAATTCATGTAGTAAATTGTATCAATTCATGAATAAAATGTTATAAATAAAGGTAGAAAATATTTAAATAGTAATAAAAATAATTTATAAATAATCACTTGGAGCTAAACCGAAAATAAAATCCGAAAAAAATCCGGTTTTTTTCGGAAAGTACGATAAAAATTAAAACTGAAATTAAATTTCATGATTCTTGATATCAACATTTTTGTTAGTCTAAATTTATTTTAATTTCGTCATTTTAGTCATGTCGAGTATGGCTCAACATGAATTTTTATCCAGAACTCCTAATTTAAATAGACATCACTAAAGAAATCACGTCAATCTATATTAAATCAATGGATTATTATGGATTAAATATTAATTCTTCTCAGTTCTTACAATTTAAAGGCTGAGGAAATCATATTAATATTTTCTTTAGATCTATATTTCTCTAATTTAACCCTCTGCACTAAGAATATGAATCGATACTTTAGTTTATAGCCTTAAAATATTGATTCGAATTAGGACTATAGAGTCCAAATCGGAGCCGTGGATTCTTAGTATTTTTGGAAATATTAAATATAAGTCCTAATATTTGCGAATCTGACTTTAAATATAATACTACAATCTTTCACTGTGTTTTTATTCATTTTATATACTTTTTAAAATATAAAAAGCTTAAATAATTATATATTAAATTCGAAAGGATTAATCTTGATATTGATTGTTGCATCACACATTCTCTTTAAATAATGTTTTTTTATAAAATTATTCTAAACTCGACTAGAGTCACCTCTAATCCATGATCTAAGACAGCGGTCGCCAAACTTAATAATGTGAGCTACTTTTGGAAATTGAAATTGTCTGCTGAGCTACTTTTTTAGCCTCGTATTTTTTGCTTTAGATATATTAATGCTTTTTTTATATCTGATGAACCGCACAGCGAAAAAAAATGATTTTCGACAAAAAATGTACAAGCTTGCTTAACATAGCCGTACCGATGGGGTCTATTTAGGACCCCAAGTTTTTGGTGTTTCTCTAATAACTTTTTTAATTTTAATATAAATCCCACACGTCACAATCTTTTTGTATTTGTCTAGAAAAGTCTAATGAATAAATAATCATTGACATTTATTGTCCGCAAAAAAAATTAAAACAGACGCGAAGTGTGAGTGTTTTACTCACACTTCGTTTTACTCTACTCTTACTAGTGACACGTGCGGCAAGAACTCTGAGATGGCAGCGTACCTCAATTTGCGGTGGGACATCGCAGAGTTCGCGCGTCACTAATGCCTCATATTGATTAGTAAACAAATCCAAAGTATCAAGCATATCATGAATAACTATTTTTATTCTTAGAATAATCCATTTTTTAGCATTTTAAATTCTTAAGGGTCTATTTACTATGGAAAATGGGTTATATTTACCATAATAAATAGTCCCCATCGAGCGACGCCATTGGTTTCGAGCCGCCGTGACGGATCGGTTACATACAAAAGTGAGACCATGTGATATTATATCCTTTTCTGACTGTCATTTCCATCTAAGGTGTGATACAAATGAGCGATTCGGGGTCTAATAGTATAAGTTTAGAGGCAAATTTGTAAATATGATAAAATATCCTACGCGAGCTACCGGAATGCCGCTCGCGAGCTACCGTCTGGCGATCACTGATCTGAGAATTCATTTAAAAAATATTTTTTGCTAGAACCATCAATGCTAATGATTTTTTATCTCATTCGTATAGCGATGTTTAATCATTTACATGTATCCATATTAATTACGATGGATTCTGACATTTTGTAAATATTTTTTAAAGCCCTAACCTTTAAATCCCGCCTACAATAAAAATCAAATAATTGGATCCCGCCTCTAAAGCTGGATTTAGATCTGGGATTAATTGGATTTCACGCTGTTGCCAAATGCAAATTATCCCGTCAAATAATTAAAACAAATATTGACGGGGGGCTCGTGTTTATTTACGAAATCTATTTTTTTTCGCATACATTCAACCGACAGGGGGTTACCGTATCGATTACTTATGATCACCTCGATTCAATTGATCCGCACCATGAAATTCGGCCATAAATTAAATATCACGAGAGACGGTATCGTTTCATTGTTGAAAAAAAAATTAAGTGCATATTAGAGAGCATAACGGGGTGAATTTCACCCCCAGGCCGAATATCGTAAAGTTGAACTTATTGTAAAATATATTCTGCACGGTGGCTGCATACTACGCCTCTTATCTCAAACTTCAGGCGCCTACCGACAAATGCTACAGGGTGTGCCCGAAGTTCGGCGGGGCAAAGTTTAATTGGGAATAGAATGCGGCAACACTCGCTAACGCCACCTCAACATTTACATATGCATTTATTTATTTATATATTTGTTTTTGTCGCGTATTTAGAATTATCCACGGTGCACTTATTATTATATTAATACTTGGCCTGTGTACGTTCGATGTTGCAATATATAAACGTGTAGGGGCTCGGCGCCCTAAGCTGCGAGCTCACTTGGGCGTCACTAATACCCTTTGCCCCCCGCCCTTAGAGTCCAAACCCCTCCGCCCCCTAAACCCTCTTGCGACCCTCTCCTTTTCCACAGCCTCTGTATTCACTTTCTCATCCCCTGAAACGGTCTGACGGCTTATCTCATTCGAATTACTATGTTTATTATAATAATATTTATTTAACAAGCACCTGCCGTCATAACATCTCAAAATTTAATTAATCATACATATCCATGTTTTGTATCACTGATTTAATTGACGATTATTAAAAATATAATAATTAAAAAAAATAAATACATTGTCATGATTATTCTAGATAATAATTAATTACGATGTGTTTGACGTGAAAAGGCTTTCAGGGGGAAAGGCTTTCACCGGGCACAGTGGAGGATAACAGTGCATTTTCCGGACAAAAGGGGCTAACACGGGACACCGCTGGAAAAGAAAACATTTCCACTCTGTGGGGAGGACACTTCAAAGGGTAGTTCATGAAGGCTTCCTGTTGGACCAGCCATGTCGGACGTTTTAACCTGTTACACTGTTTTACAAAAGACGTTTCAAAAGCTTTTTCAGATTTACTGAAACCCCTCGAATGTGTGTGTATAGAGGTCAACTGCGACGTTCGAATCGCTCTAATACAGTCCGGGAGATAATCTTTGCTTTTTTTTAATCAAATAAATTATTAAAATATCGTTGATATAAACGATCGTTGACAATATTTGACATTTATTCGCACAATGACCCGAAATGCCTCAGTGGCACGTCACGCATTGGTCGAATTCCAATACCCACTCGTGCGTAAATACGCACGCACACGATGCCTACTGATAGAGCTAAATAATAAATGGTATTTTTTTAATTCTAAAATAATATAGAGCAATTAAATAAAATTATATATATATATATAGAGCCGGCGTCATAAAATTTCGCGAGTTTTCTTGACCCGAATTTTCATACCCCTGATTTTATTTATTATATTTTTTTATAATAATTTGTACAGTAAATCTATTTATATTTAATTCATGCCCAATATCATAATTTAATGCATGAATATTGTGACAAAAAAAATATTTACATAATATTCTTGGAATTTAACTTTTAATCATTTTGTAACTCAATATTTAGTTTAATTAACTAACAAAAAATAAATTAATTTTGAAGTAGTAAATTAATATACATATATATAGCGGAAAATTTAATATATAATTCTAATGTTAGCATTTTTTCATTTAAATTATAAAATTCATAGCTGGACTTTAATTTATTGAGGAATATGGTTTTCAGAATTTAGTGTCAAACTATCGATTCGCTTATGTTTTTGTAGATTATTTAATAAAAAGCTCTTCGTAATGTAGATCTTACAATTGGCTTTTAAAGTATATGTAAAGAAGAATATTCACAAATATAACCAAATAAATTAAGTAATATTTAAAAACTAGACTGAACAAGAAAAATATATTATTAGCAAATAGTTATATTCATATTTACGTCATTTTTTATTATAAAAAAAAAATTACTTAATTTAATTAAGTAAACACTGAGGCCATTATTTTATAATACTCTTTGGACTACTATTTTAATTTATTTTTACATTTTTAAGAGAAACTTAAGAGAAAATATATACATAGTTTAAAATAAGACAATTAAAATTTTCTACTGATAGTACTACTATGTGTAAATCCAGGTTTATAGACATTAAAACCAGACTATAAACTGTAGAAAATTGTAGGAAAAATATTTAATACACTTTTGGATCGGAGTTGGGCTCAGGTTGTGGATTAAGAAGTCAGAAACGAATGTGCCTCGATATTTAACAATTCTCTGAAATTAGTCATTAACTTCACTCGACATCAGTGTTTGAGTTTTTAAAAAACATCGTCATAATTTATAAGTTTTCTTCAATGAAGTTGGCAACGCTGCGCTACTTCAAGCAATTGATTTAATTATTTATCCATTATTTTCTCATTATTCATCAAATACGTAGTAATTATGACTTTTTTTATTAATTTATGAAGAATTTCAGACGCGTTTAAGTCAAACACTCCGTGTTATTTTAAAAAAACAACAACATTGTGGTGTAGTAAATGGTGTAAAAAAAATGAAAACCCAACAAATAAATTATAGAAAATATTATATATATTTTAATTAAGGAAAAAATAATACTAACGACTATTATTTTAATAACATTTTCTGGTAGGCTTTCTTTTGTGTATTTCAACCGCCATAATGTTCCCATAAAATTCTTAATGGGGTTAAGGTCTGGTGAACTCCCTGACCAATCCAATATTGAAATACCATTCTGGCTTAAAATGTTGGTTGAAAAATAATTATTTAATTTTTAAATAAAAAATATATCTTACCATTCCGGATCTGTGGAACGGAGCACCGTCATCTTGAAAATCATGTCATATGTGCTGAATATATGATTATCGATTGATAGTAGAAGATTGGTTTCCAGTGTAGATTTATATATCACACTGTTCCGTTGATGAATGATAATTCTCCAATTCCAAAATATGGAAAACATCTCTAAATCATTTAGGCAACTGGGTGCTTCACAGTCCTTCGTAGGTAGTTTTGGTGCATTCGTTCTCCAGATTTTTTCCCATTCTAGTCCGGATTTCATCATATTCTTCGTTAGGAATGTTTTTTTCACTGGTCGGTGGACCATTAACCGCCTTTCTGCAATATATTCCGGATGATGTGTACCCCAACTTCTGCTCCAACGCCTGCTATAAATTTCTCTCAAATATTCACTGCTGTTAAGAATCGATTTTACAAATTCAGTCGCCTCAGCAATCGATCGTCTACCTCAGTTGGTTTACGGAGGGCTCTGCTACCTTTCAGGCGACCTGTAACACCTTATTATTACACATTAAATTATGTTCACTATTGCTTCAAAGTAACAAAACTCTTTCTTAATGTCTATACTAGACATCCCTGCAGTATTTGATAATGCCAAATCAGACTTTTCTGCTCACTACTCAACTGTGTCAATTTTGACATACTCTCATTTTTAATTTTTAAAACTTCACTATACAAAAAGCAATGACGGCTTGATTTAGTAAGTATTCACCACCTATTATGTATTCACCACCTTCTCCCGTCTTATTTGCGACTTATTGATCCCTTCATCATAAAAATTGGTGGGTTTGGACTGAAAGAAAGTATCGAGGGCCTAATTGACTTGCTCATCATTAATAAAAGTTTTTCCATTTAAAAAAAGTATGTAAGAAACAGAAAAAGTGGTAGTCCGTAGGAGCAAGATCTGGGGAGTGGGGTACATATGGCAAAACAACCCAGTTGAGCCCCAGAATTTTTTCTTGAGGCACTTTTACCGCCTGTGGTCTGGCGTTATCGTGTAAAAGGATAACGCCTTTCCGATCGACGAGTGCAGGATATTTTTCTAGTAGTTTTTAGTCTGCTAAACGTATGTATCGGCAGTAATCGTTTAGTTGCACTTCATCAGTTCGTGATGAATTATTCCTCGACGATCCCACCATACACACGATAAAGTTTTCTTGCCATGAACATTCGCTTTAGGGTCCTGTAGTTGATCCTTATCTAACCATTATCTTTTCCGGACAACATTTTCATAGATGATCCATTTATCATGCCTGTTATTATCCTGTCCATTGTGAATTCGGTCACTTAAAATGGGACCTAATAGATGTCAGAAGAAGCGGTTACAACTGCCTAAATCTTAAAAATGGCTACTTCCTCACTTGTAATAGTACACCTTCCGGATGTACTAGAAGCGATGACTTCCTAATTAATAAAGAGATCAGGAAAAGCACATTGGAAATCAAAGGTATGTAGAAACGCAGGCTTTAGAATAACCACGCAGAGATATGTAGAAACACTTCTTAGTATATCTGTCATCAGTATTTGGTGTAGAGATGCGATTATCCCTGGCTAGATTGGCCCGGCTCCCTAGCCATCCAAAGGCAAATGCTGGGATAGTTTCTTGAGCCGTTTACCATCACATTACCGCTTCCTATAAACTCGCCCCATCCTTCAGTTCCCAGGCCGTTGTGGCAACGCGGAAACTTGTTCGAATGGAAGCAATGCCACACCCTGAGGATGTTTTAAACTATTGTTAAGGCGTGCGATGTTGGTCTGCATGCCCAAAGAGGGGCCGGTAGACCAACGAAAATCTTGTTCTTGGCGTGCTCCGAAATTTCGGAGGAAACCCCTACAACGATGAGCAGGCAAAGAATGGCAAAGTAAAAGCCATACGAAATCATCATTATCATCATCATCCTGTCCAAAAAAAGGCTCGATTTTATGCCGCGAGAGGAGACTTGTGGCGATAGACGTTCGGTCTGCCTTATTTCGGTCACCGAGATTATGTGGTAACCATATATGCCTAGCATGCTGATTTTCCCCAAATTTTCTAGGTGGCGATAAATCCCTTGCCGTTTGACTTGGATTTTGTTCCAATATCGCATTTAAAATATCGTCATCAAAGAAGGGCGACCCGCCCTTCCGTCTTACGAAACGAAATTTCATAATCCAATTTCTAACTGCCCGATTGGTTATCAGGCTTTCCCCGTATACGCCGCATATCTCTTCGGGCGTCGCTCTAGCACTAGTGCCTTGTTTGAATTCCTGAAGCGTCACATGACGAATATGCATTATTTGATTCTCCCATTTTATGCGTGGCATATCATGAAAAATCTGTCCAAAATTACATTCCCTGGAATTAATCTCGTTACGGATCCAATGATCGCGTCTGTATTTATTTGTGGCACTGTTTTCACTAATGCGAGCACTAATTCAGAGCACACGCGTTATTAATTACTTAATCAATTATAAGGGCTGTTATGCGAGATGCCGCCGTACAATTACAAAGCGACGCGGTACTCGCAGCATCCGTTGCCAGTTTTTTCCTTCGAGTCCCACCTTTGATCAGACGCCGGGCTCCGCTCGGTCGCATCCGCAAGCGGCGCGGGCACACGTGAGGCATGAGCGAGCAGTTCGCGACAATAATTATAAATAAATGAGGGCGGCGGAGAACCCTTTTGCTGATCATCCGTGGCTATCGGTCCAGAAAGGGATCCGCGGCAGGGCACGCGTTACGTCACGCGTGTTACACTCTCGCGGTACACGCGCGCACCGATTATTAACGGCGCCGACTTCAAAGCGGAGCGATCCAGTTTTAAAACGGCGCATAATCTGCGGGGGTGCTCTCCTGTCTCCTGTCTCCTGTCTCCTGTTGTCTCCCGCCCGGCCCTCCGCCCCGGCCCGAGGAGGCCCGCCGCTTTCGTCAATGGATCGAAATTACGGGTTTGCTGAAGTAAGGAAACGCGTACTAGGGCCCCATTAGACGCTTTTACCTTTTTGATGATAAGGGATATCGCGCTCGATCGCATTAGTAATGAGCCGATCAAAACCATAAACAAATTCCGCTCCATCCGGACGTCCGGTTAAACTGTACCGTGTGTGCGTACGGAAATGTAAACAATATAATTTCAAATACAACCGATTCTCTTTTTGCGCGGGAAAATACGCTACAAAGTCTGTCATGCAAAAGAAAATAAGATAAGTTCGATTAAAAAATAATTATAAATGTTATGATAATAATATTAGAAGGACCCAAATGTAATGTCGTATTTTTTTTAATCTCTGCAGGTTTATCAAAATTGTTTAAAAGGGCCGATTTTATTTCATCTTCTGATTTATTTATTTTTTCTTGTAAATAATGTTTCAATGGGCGAAAAGGCTGATAATCGGATGGAGCCAGGTCAGGAGAATGAGCTGGATGCAATAAATCTGTCAAACATATTGTTGCGACTCTTCTTTTTTCTTCAGTAACTCAAAGATACCGCGCCTCATGCGTTTGTTTCTCTCAGTCAACGCATGGGGGACCCAAACGCCTTCTTTTTTAATCTTTCCCATTTTTTCAGGTATCTTTGAGTTGACGCCCATTAAGTACCGGCTTGGCTCGATAATTCTTCGATACTGAGAGTCGGATTTTTTTTCAACCTCTTCTTTCAGGGCTGCTTTATCCACTTCTCTTCCACCACTCATTTATCAAATCAATATTGCCTGATTTAAATTTTTTGAACTATCTTTGACCTTTCCTGATGTTTAATGCGTCTCCATAAACATCACAAATATTATTTGCTGCCTCCGTTGCGTCTTTTTGGCGTGAAACTGAAACAGCATAAAGCTACGCAAATGATCTTCCAAAGGACACGTCTCGGTCAAAATTAAAGAAACACGTAAAAAAAGAAGACTTCTTACGATACACAAAATATTAAAATACGTCTTTCTCAGTCAAAGGACTGAAGAAAACTAATCTGAAACTATGCTTTCCAAAAATGCGAAATTACATTTGGGTAATATATTCAGGGTTGAAGTGTTCAGGATCATTGTGTATATTTATTTATAATTAAAAAGATGAAAGTTACCTTGTCTTGTAGAATTAACCTATAAACCAGAGAAGACCCTTTCAACACCAACTTATGTTGCTGGAGCTCCTAAAACCACCATAGTAATATTCTATAAATAGATGTGCAGTTTTATTTTCCTCGCACAGTTCTATGTTTAGGTCTGTTGAAATAGGGATTTTTTGTATCTATAACGTTAATTCCTTGCTTTTTATAAAACTCTCTACGTCGTCTACCTATTCATCGGATTGCATCTGAGTATGAAAAATTGACGTTTACTAAAACCGATATAACCGATATTTATTTTTCGGTTCGGTTCTGGTATTCGTTCCAACCAAAATAACGGTTTTATGTGATTTTTGATTTCCGGTTTGGTTCCGATTCGAAGCCCTGAATAAGATTTTCCGATCGAACTATTTTTCTATTTATGTGTGTGGTCGCTCACTACTTGTCACTCGCGACTCGTTATAAGCAGATAACGCCTTAAAGAAGAGAACAAACGAATACCGAGACAAAACTCCTTCCTACTTGCCTGGACACAGTCGAGAGGGTAAAATCCGATACCAACATGGTAGAAGATGTACGTCCAATACCAGCAATGGCCAAGAGAGGGAAACTCTTTACAAAAAACCGCATACCAAAACGGCTCGGGTCCCCGCGGTATGGACACGAAAGGGGAGCCCTCACGCACGTGTGAGACTCAGGTTCCTTTGGCCTCAACTACCATGTGAGAGTTTGGTAAGACCCATGCCCTCAGCGAGTGAGAGCCTTGTGCCTGGCAAATGATGATGATGATGACATATTAATTGTTTATTGACAATTACAAAGGTTTTTTCTTTTATTTTTGATTGATCTACATTGGCCTGCAAAAATAATATGCTATTATTGATTATTAAAATAATTTATGGATCTAATACATCTAAAATAATGTATTATTTGTTGATTGTCGATTTATTTTTTAAACAGTTTCAAACAAAAAATATGTGTTAAAAATAATGCGGTCTATTATCTGAAAACTCGTGGAAAATTATCTTTTTACGCGAATTTAAAATTAATGTTGCCAGTATTGTCAAGAAAAACTGAAAACATATCAACGATGAATGATCTCTTTGCTTATTAAATAATCAATTGTGTAAAAAATTGTATTTGATTACTTATCTTAATTTCTTAATTATTTTACTTTTACGTTTTATTTATTTTAAAGTTTGTTGGCTAATTAAGAGCCATCTAGAATTCAATTTACAGTATATAAAACCACTCTTTTATTTAATTCATTAATATAAACTAACACGAAATCCTTTGAAATTGTTTTAACTATGTTAGAGTAAAAATGCAGAGCATTTTATTAAACCGTATTATTTCTTATCTGCGGAAAAATGCTTAAACTTCCATCTATCGTTCTCGAATTCCTAAATATATTTTATAGTTAAGCATTCTTTGATTTTTTTTAAAGAGTCTAAAGAAAGGTAAAACGTTGGATTGAGTTTCCATTATACTTTTTTTCCAAACATTGGTAAAAGTATTTCAGTTTTCTGTATTCTACATTGTCTACAAGTGTTATTATGTTTTTATCTTCATTTTTGCGAACAGCTGAACAATAAGGAATGGAAAGTTGGCCCTTATATTTATCTAATATTTTATTATTATTTAAAATACATCGTCTATTAATATATATTCCAATATGTTTAAACTAAAGCATTATAAAATATTGCTTAATTATTATGTATGATTGCGATAAAAAATCTCAATTTCAAAAGCATTTTTTTTAGTAATAATATTAATATTCTTATACATCTCTAATAAAAATGAGCATGATTGAATTCAACAACTTCAAGTAATTTAAATGCCATTATATTATTAACAAGATTTAAGTTTCTGCGATTTAATATTATAACTGTAAACGATAGAGAAAACTTTCGCGGCGGCCCAAGTTTTTAATGGCGTATTTATCTTAATTTAATTTTCAACAAACACAATATTTTAATGGGACGCTTTCGAGAAACTATTTCTAAAGAATATATTTGTAATATTTTCGTTTTTAATTGCGGCATTTGTGAAGTTTGGACGGATAACTACACACGTCGGCAGCATCAACAGGTGCGGAGTAATCCCCCGTTTGCTCACTGCACCATCGCGTTCTCAAAAGACACGGATTACCGCCTGTCAGCACTAATCGTGTATATTAAAAAAGGTAGTTCGGAGGCGGAGGAGTCGGCGCAGCGTCCCGGCCCGGCTGGGCTGGGCTGGGCTGAGCTGCTCTGGTTACAAACGCCTGCCTTTGGTCCGTGAACCCCAAAGCGCCGCTCGGCATACAGAGGGTGCATTAATTACAAATGAATGATTTCGCCGTTTACATCGTTTGATGAGTTATGGATTAAAATAAATGAATAGCCCCGTGTACCCATACACGATCCGCACAAAGGGACTCTGCGTGGATATTCAAACGAACGTGAGGGGGGAGCCGCCGACAATCTCCTGAGTGACCAGATTCCTGTTTTTTAAACACCGTTTATCCGGCTTTTATGGCGCGTCTGAACCGACGGCAGCAGGGAGCACGCATCATTCAACATTCTACAGTGCAGAATTTATCTCAAAAAAAGGTTGTTCGGAAAGTAATTTCGTTTTTTTCCTTGACAGAGGACTTAATTGTATTTTTTCAAGCAGCATTTTCGGCATATTTTATTTTTTTACTATCGAAAACGTAAAAATGCTGTTCAAGCAAGAAAAAATTATCCAATGTGTATGGAGAAGATGTAGTGACAGTGAACTGGTTTGCAAAATTTCGATCCGGAAATTTTTATGTTGAAGACGTTCAGTTGAACCTGATGAAGACACAATAAAAGCATCAATTGATGCAAATCGGCGAATAACAACTCGTGAGATCGCCGAGAGATTAAATCTATTGAATTCGACAGTTCATGATCATTTGAAACGCCTAGGTTTAATCTCAAAGCTCAACAGATTGGCTCCTCACGTTCTTACGGTAGGAAATATCTGTGATTTGCTTCTCAAGCGTCAAGAAAATGATCCATTTTTGAAGCGCATCATCACTACGGTCGAGAAATAGGTTGTCTACAAAAATGTTAAACGCAAGAGATCATGGAGTAAAAGAGATGAACCGCTCAAAGCACTTCGAAAGCCGATATTCATCAAAAAAGGTGATATTCTATCTGGTGGGATTTCAAAGGAATCTTTATTTTGAGCTTCTACCGGACAACACAACGATCTATTCTGAAGTGTCCTGTCATCAGCTGGACAAATTTAATGATTCACTTGAACAGAAAAGCTCAGAATTGATCAATAGAAAAGGTGTAGGGTTCCACCAAGATAATGCGAGACCTCATACAAGTTTCTTAACTCGCCAAAGTATTAACTTCTATGTGGGATAATTGCCACACCCACTATATCCTCCAGATCTGGCACCTTCTGATTATTATTTGTTCCGGTCTCTACAATTTTTTTTAGACGGTAAAACCTTTACTTCAAATGAGGAGGTCATAAATCACCTGGATCAGTTTTTTGCCAGCAAAGAACAAAAATTTGATGAGCGTTGTAGCATGCTACTGCCAGAAAGTTGGCAAAAGGTATTAGACCAGAATGGACAATATATAATTTAATAAAATATTTATTCATTATAAGAAAATCGTATTTCATTTTCATAAAAAAAACTAAATTACTTTCTGAACAACCTGGTATGTTGAAAAACAACTTTTAAGCGTAAATGCTTTGATATGAGCTAAGCAAATCATCATATTTCTAGATAGATGCCCTGCTAATCCAACAAATTTAACACTGAGGAATATAAAATTAGCCCCTTTTCCTCCATTATACTACTGAATCTGTAGCCTTGGGAATAATCCGTGCTTTTAAACATTACTACTGCAAAAATCTGATACAAATATTGTTATTAAAATTGTAACGAAGATAAGATCCCTATCTATTTTAGATGCAATGCATTACCCTGTTAAGGCATGGAGTGAAATTGAAGATATAACGATCAAACATTGTTTTCGAAAAGCTGAAATAGTTAAGGAACATGAAGATGAATTAGAAGTTACTAGCTATGAGAGCCTCGGAGGAGCCTGGTCAAAAACACTAGTGGAAGATATTACGGCGCACAATACTATTGATGGCTGGGAACAAATCCCTACCGAACTTACAATATTACATTGACCTCGACAATCACATCCATGAAAACTATTCCGACGAAGAATTATCTGACGAAGAAGAGGTAATAATCCATCAAAAGAAGATGCTATCAGGCAAATTGAGGGCCTTAAAAGCTAATATACTAGCACGGAAAATGTAAAAGACGAAACTTTCGGTTTATAAGATCGAAAGAGCTGTAAACCAGCACAAAAATATGTACCAAAATGATTTGCCTGATTATCTAAATAAATAATAATTAAGGGCCGCATAAAGACCGCGGGCCGCAAGTTTAACATATTTGATGTAGAACTTCAAGGTAGTAATCTTTACTGACCGTAAGACCTGATGGCAAGATTTCATAGTACTATTTGGAGTCTCTATCGCATAAAACATCAAATAGAACCAAAGATTCGATTCAATCTGACGGGCTTTTTCCGGTCTTTGCCCTACATCGGGACTACCTAACGGTGATTCAAACATCCATAGACCCCCAGGGGGTCTATTGCGAGTCGATAATGATTTGAATTAATTTTTAAATTCCTATGAGTATATATTACTATTAATACTACATATTTTGATGGTGCACAATCAATGGTGAGATCGCGAATTTTTATCGTTTCTACAAAAAAGAATTCCTGATATTCTGACAGTGTTCTGCGTTGTGAACAGGCAACACTTAACAATACATGTTACAAACTTTTTGTATTTGTCTAAAAGAGTCTAAAGAATAAATATTATAATTAATCATAGACATTTATTGTCCGCAATTGCGGAAAAAAAATAAAAACAACAATATTATTTTCGATTAGCGCGGGTGCGATGTTTTTTATCGCTCCGTACCGAATAGGAACAAGAAAAAACATCGCGCATGTGCAAATGCGAGCGAGAAAAAACATCGTACTGCTCACCACTTGGTGAATATTATGAATAACTACTTTTATTCTTAGATAAATCTATTTTCAAAACAAATGTCAACGTATAAATAAACTGTTATCAATTCTTCACATGAAATGTTTGGGGCCTATTTTCATACATTAATTTCATACAAAATAGACCCCATCGGCCGTTGAGTCGTTGGGTTCGAGCTCCCGTTAAAGCAATAAACACAATTATAGCTATTGCTTTGAATGGTCTATGAATGGTCTATATTAGGGGTGCGTAACCTTTTTTTTACAACGGGCCATCTACAAATTTAAAAATGTTGTGCATGTAAGAAACTTATGAGAATACAAACACTGAGTGATGAACTCAATTATCTCTTTATTAACAAAATAATTATAGTATAAAAAATATTGAAAACAGTCATTAATATGTGGATAAAGATTACCTAACCGATCCGTCACGGCGGCTCGAAAACAAACGCGTCGTCCAATGGGGTCTATTTTCCATTAAAAATTATAAAATCCAAGCATTTCAAACTCAAGATATTGAGAAAATCTTGATCAATATCTATATAAAAAACATAAAACTATAAAAAAACGTTTCTATTTTTGGTGATATACAACAGAACCATGTTGTTGGATATCGTGTTATAGGAGGGTTTCCTATATATTTTTTTTTTCAATGGCATCTTGAATTCTATGCTCTACTTTTTGCTCTGCTTTTGGCTAATTAGAATAAATACTGTAGAGTTCTATCTTTATTGAAATGAGAGGTTTTAAAGCTTATTTTACGCGCTTCTCAAACATTAATGTTTATATGTATATATATTTTTTTTTATTAATAAAATATTTTACTGATTTTGCTCTTTTAACTGATCCGTCACGGTGACTCAAACCCACCGTGTCGTCTTAAGGGGGTCTATTTATAAGGGATAATAGACCCCAAGCTTTTCAAGTCAAGATATTGATGAAGATTTCATCAATATCTTGACTTGAAAAGCTATTGATGAAATCTTCATCAATATCTACGAGCTTAGTTTCGATGTTATATACGTCTAACCAAGTTTCATCATCAGGTTACAAAACATTTAACATTTTTAATCGAAAAAACGCTAAGCACATCAAAACATGTGAAACCTTTTTGACTTTTCAATAATAAGTTAAGCATCTAATATGGCTATTAATGTCAAGATAGGTCAGAGACAAGTGTACCAACAAAACAATAAAAAAGATTTCATTATTAATCAAGTTATTGCGAAGTTGTTTGTTTACTCTCCACCTTTTATATCCGGTATTTAAATTTGGGAACGGGATTCAGTTCCCTCAGTATGATACGACAATAAATTATATGCCTGCATTGTCTACTTTCAGAATATTCCAACACTATCCCGGCACCATTTTTACGTGTCAATAAAGTATAAAAAGTTTCCCCTACCCATGTTGCTGCCATCTTCTTATCTCATTGTCATTTTGGCTGAAAAGAAAAAAAAATATATAAAAGACTGTAGTGTGGGTGCTTTTTTATTCCATATTTTTTTTTGGCAAGGGACACGAAAATGGCTTTCTTTAAAATAATACGTGAAATGTTTTAATATCTCGATATATTTACCGGCTGTCAGTGCCAAATTTTATTTTAATCCCCTCGCCATTTTATATGTAATATTACTTGCGAGACTAACCGGTATCCTCCGCATCACAGGGTGATTCAATATTTTAATTTTCATTATCAATCCTCCGTCACACCACTCGCGTATATAGGTGTCACTTCTTCATATTTAGGAGCCGTCCTCTCTCCCTCATCTGCCCCTTTTATTCCATTTGCCCGCCTATTGTCATGTTATCTTCGTCCGGAAGTCGGAAAATAGGGAGACCAGCGCCTCATCTTGACTCGCTCGGGCTTCGGACCGCGCCGTCGCGGCAGACAGGGACGCCCTCGTTGCCCGAGGAGGCCGCAAAAAAAATTCAATGGAAATTCGCATCCATTCTTTTTCTGCAACTTAAAATTGACTCTCACATCTACGCCATTTGGTATTGATTTTCAAATTTCTTACTAGATTACTGCTCGTCGAAAACTATTATTCGAGCGTCTGCCGTCCGCGCTCGATACATGTTTGTCGGATTATTTTTTCAGCGCTAAGCGTTATGATCTCTGTCGCGAATTGAATTTCGCATCACGTAGAAAAACTCTGAAAACTTGTCACTTTTCATTCAGACGCCGCGCAGACGGATCGGAACGATTTTATCCTCAAGTGCCGATACGTGAGGATTTCTTTTTCACGGTACGTGTCCTAGTGTATCATCCGGAGCGTTATAAATATATCATATTTCATACGGAACCGCTGAAATATTTTAATAAAATATTTTCAATGTCACATTCATTCTCGTACTCAGAATACAGAAACTAATATTTCATATTCTATATATAGAGAAAAATCTTTAATCTACAAGAGTTTTTATATTCGCAATTACTTAAATAATGTCTTATCCCTAGAGGCCATAAATTGAACAAGGAATTGTCTGATATCCTCTTCGTTTTTGAATTTTTTGCCCTGCAAAAAAATTTATAAGAAAACGAGTGATAATCGGAGGGTCTGGGGAGTATAGTGGATGCGACAGAATTTCCCAGCACTAGCTCTGCGAGTTTCTGATGATGTCCTTCCTATTGAAAATCACCGGCCTCTTGGAGTGCTGTTTTTAAATTATCCAATTGCTGACAGTACCTCTCCGAATTTAGCTTTTCGTTCGGTTTCAACTCAAAATGTATTGGTCCTAGAATGTCCTGCCATATACACAACATTCTCTTATTCAGGCTCAACTTCGGTTTAGAGGTGGAGATGGCAGGTTTTCCTGATTCACAATATGCTCTTCTCCTTACGATGCTTTCATAGGTAATCAACTTTTCATCCCCAGTTATCATCCGGTCCAAGAGGGGTTTATTTTTATTTCAAGGAAGCAGAGATTTGCATATGATGACTAGATTGATCAAATTTGTTCAAAAACCCATCTCGAATATTTCCACACCAATTTCAGAATATGGTCTGAAATGATTTGTTGAGCTGAATCAAGTTTTCTGAAATCTCCGATGTTGTCAAAAAAGGATTTTATCCATCATGATCTTGACAGAACGTTCCGGTATACCCAATATTTATTAATCAATCTTGAAATAGTACGTCAATATTTGTATAACAGTAAATTTTAAAATATAATAATATTATAATATGTGTTTAAATAAATGTACACATATAAAAAATCGAGACAAAATGTTGCGTTACAATATTAAATACTAATTAATTTAATAGTAAATATAACTCATTGATTGATTAAATAATATTGCATTTTATTTAATTGCCAGAAAATTTTATTTGTTAATTAATTTTCTTGATATTATTATTAATATGTTTTCTTGATATTTATAAAATCATTTTGAAAATAGAAAAAAGGCTGTTTTTGGGATGCCACTGATTAAAATCATCTCCTAAACATTTTCAATAGATTCATATCTATAGCAATTCTATTGTTTATGCTCTTATTACAGCGCGTATCTAATTTGTTTAGATTAATAACCATATTTTAGTGTTACAAATTAGTTACACAGATGTTATAACAAAATTTTTAATGAAAATTTCTACTTTTTTCCATCTAAAGTGATAATACAATCAACCATCCTATAGTGCTCCATGTTAAAAGACGACGGTCTCCTCCTTTAGTGTTTATTTGTATTAAAAAAACCTTTTTTACCATAATGACATATTAAAGTAAGCCCTCCTATAGCGCTCGCTACTATACCTCGATTTTCTATATCGAGTGAGACAGTCACTCCTACAGTTTTTCCTTCCAATGCGCTGTTTTCTATTAAATTGTATATTCCGTAAATATGTCATAAACTCCTACTAGTTTTCTATATGGCTGAATTCTATAGCGTGGTCCTTACCTCAGCGCTATAGGAGGATTGATTGTATTTTAAATTATTAATCTACTTTCTTCATCTCAGAAAAACGAGCACATGAACATGGTTGGTTTCCTTTTGACTGTGCGATTCGAGCCTCCTCCCCTTTTTCAACTAGTGTTATTTAGAACTATTCAGAAGATCAACCATTCGAAATATCCCTGTGCGCAATAGCAGGGTTTTGAACCGTTATATTTCGGTTCGGTTTGCGTTCAGGAAAAATAACTGTATATTCAGTTTTCAGTTCAGCCCCGAGTTCTATTTTATTTAATTTTTAAATTGCTTTTATTTGTATTGAATGTATAATGAACCGAAATAAACCGTTATTTATTTCAGTTTCGTGGTTTCGTATCGACATGAATAAGGTGTCTAACGGTTTTAAGTTTTCGATTCACTTCTGGTTCAAAGCCCTGATAAAAACATGTAAAAAATAATATCTCAGAGCTTAACAAAAAACCTTTTTTAATTGAAAGGGAACGAAATCAAAAAAAAAAATAACGGTTCGAAGCATTTTTTTTTTAAATATTATTCAATCATGATTAATATTCTTTATTTAAGTAGGTAAATTAAATCAAATGTATTTTTAATGATTTATGTTTTTATGTTTAGTGATTTTCAAGTTATTTTTTATAATTTGGTAGCCATCGATATTGAAATCGTTGTACAGTTCTGGTACAGCGGTATAGAGATGCGCAAGGATCCATTACGGTGTGCGGGTGCTGTAAGTCGGTTAGTGGTTGGTGTGGGTCCCCACGGAACCTCGTTAGGGTGGAGTTGTCGCCCGTAATCGGGCTGACACATCCATTACACGGGACGGCGGCTCCGGGACCCGGGACGCGGGACCGCATCCGGGACGGGGACCC